>JAVTVY010043655.1:0-20807 GCA_036873755.1 Hanleya hanleyi | reverse complement strand
ATAGCGCTTCTCACAGTATGCTTTTGTTAAGTTTAGTTTCAGCCATAAGCTCAGACCTACTCAAATGTGACGCTCTATAATACCTCTGAAACTAATAGGGCGATCGTACTGAAATTTCACTGACATTATACTCGCAATACAGTGAGTATGTATGCCAAATATCAGAAGAATCCGACTCGTCGTTTGTGTAATATCAAACAAAGGCACTTTTGACACATTATGCGATTTTTGGCAATATTCGTTCGTCTATAACTCGAAAACTATCAGAGCTAGACCCTTAAACTTACCAGTTTGAAAAATAGACTAAGATCTGGAGAATATAATGCAACAAACCAGAAGTCTGTATCTATCATGGTTCAGGAGATATAACCCTCTAAACTTTTAATATTTGTCAAATTGTGTGATTTTTGTCATTATTTGAAAATACAAAATTCAAGATGGCGGCAAAACCACGTGACCTAGAAACTTAATTTTTGCATATTTCCCTTCGCCAAATCATGTAGCATATATCTAGGTATTTGTCTGGTCAAAATCTGCTAATTTCAAATTTGACATTTCACCTATTTTGGTAGGTCACTTCTGGTCATTTTTTTCTAGGCAGCAACTTCTCTTTCGCAAACTTGAACTGCCTGGGACTGCCAACCATATTTGCCAAATATTGAAACAATCGCCCTGGTGGTTCGGGAGAAGAAGATATTTTAAGGTTTCAGATAAAATCCAAGATGGCGGCTGAAGCAATTGACCAATCAGAAACAATTATAAGTATGCACTAGTTTTCAACCTGTTCTGTCAGACTGCCAAGTTTCAGACAAATCAGTCTGATAGCTTCTGAGAAAAATGACTGACAAAATCTGGCAGAATAATAATAATAATAAAAATAATAATAATCAGAACAATCTTAATAAGTCTTCCAAAGTATTGGAAGCCTTAATAATAATAATACTTTATTTACGGAGGGGATTCAATTAGTACAAAACCAATCTTCCTTGAGTCCCTCACACTCGCCCTTACACACAAGTCATTCACACACAAACAAAATAGGAAATGAATTAAATTAAAATAGAGATAGAAAATAGGAAATGAATTAAATTAAAATAGAGACAGAAAATATGAACATACAAAAATACAGCAGAATTGAGTGGCATAGATCTTAAGTCACATCTGCATACATTATGTACAGGCATGGAAATACGCTATAACTACATACATGTATAACTAATTACTACAGTCATGGAATTTCAAACATTGACATGTACATACTATAAATATTTTGACAGAATGAAACTTTCCATGCGTTTTTTGAATACATTTATGTTGGAAGATCTCTTTATATCCAGAGGTAACTGATTCCAGAGAGTCACGCCAGAGTATTTGAAGGCATGTTTGTATGTTTCAGTATTGGGTTTGGGTGGAACAAGATTTTGGGTGGCCGTGGAACGTAATGATTTCTGGTAAACTGATGAAGTGGATGTGAATTGCTTAGCTAGATACTCTGGTGCTAGGCAATGTAAACATTTGTACATAAGTATGATATTTTATTCTGTCATCAATTGTCATCCAGTTCAAATTTTTAAACATTTCCTGACTTGGTGTATTAAAATGGGCATCAAGGATAATTCTGGCTGCTCGCTTCTGAAGGCGAAGGATACAGTCAAGTGACTCTCTGGAGGCAGATCCCCATACTGAGCAGCAATAATCAATGACAGGCAGAACATAGGCATTATAGTACAGGATTCTTGCATGATGTGGCAAATATTTCTTAATATTTTGCAACAATCTCAGTTTCGATGATATCGAAAGGGTTGTTTTATTGCCGGATTGAGTCATTTGGCCCGGACTGTACATGTAATTACATATGGAGGAAACATGGCGGAACAAAAGAAGGCCTGAAAACTTGGCTATGATTTTTGTAAACTGTTGGATTCCACTTCATGTCATTGACAATTAGTATAGAGTATAGATAATACTCCTAATGAATCGTCCCAAGGCTGATACTTCTCTCAATATTGCAGTCTGTGCAACTGGCTTTATAATATAGAAATGACAAATTGGTATGGAGTATAGCCCCCACTCATAGGCTGAATATTTGAATGCCAGCATCAGCTCATTTCCCGCGATGCATCACTCAATATTTGTTTTAAATCTGCATGAACATGACACATACTGATCTTACTGCTCAACTACATCACATCATGTGTTATAAGCAGGAGTGAGGTGGCCAATGAATTCTGGCTAGTTTAATGTAAGAATGCAGACTTCTAATTCATTTGCTTCTGACACTAAATATTTACTTTATGTTTTCTTCTGACACTATCACGTTGTATTTCAGACCAAGTTTGTTTTCTCTTCTCTCTCATGATCAGAGTGTCAACTAACACGACACTGTATGACAATAGATTTCTTGAAGAATGGAAGCAGCAAGTAGTGAGACCTTGAAACAGCAGTTCCAACACCTTCAAGAACAACAAGCAAAGAAATTACAGAGAAGAAAACAGCTACAAGAAGATAAGGGAAAGAACAAGAACAAGCAGAAAGACCCAACAGTATCAGCAGCTTTTGGTGTGGATGATGATCTGGATTTAAAGGTGGCCATGTCTAAAATATTTACATCACATTAGATGTATTTGTATTGCAGCAGTGTATAAGCTGATATGTTTTCACGATTTGGTACCTGAATTCAAGGGTTACCAATCCACATATATGGGAATCATTCCATATAGCTATGTTAACAGAGGAGCTCTACACGTAAAGTGTTACATGTATCTCTAAAATAATATTATTTTTCCACTTTGTATGTAGCATTCCCAATATGATAATCTCTGTTTGCTGTACCTAGTTATCTTTGTTGGGTGATTAATTATATAAAATGGGCTATTCTCTGTATCCTCATTTTATACAATAGATTCATTCAGCTAACTTTAACTGACTGGATATAGCTTCTAGTGTACATACTGGGTAGAACATTATGATACTCTGAAAGTGCATTTTGGGACTAAATAATTTATTTCATGTAACCAGAACCACACATCTTTTTTATTTGGCCTAACCGATTTGCATCCCTTAAATCAAGTTTGCATAACCTCTATAGTCAGCCCAGTTCAACCTTTCACCATAACACAAGACCTCTACTAATAAATTACTGTATATATATTGTATGTTACAGCTTGCTGATCCACCCAAGTCTGGAGGTTACTTATCTGAGGAGTTGGTGGACCATTTAAATAACCAAATTAGGGTAATCATTCTGATGTCAGAAGTTTATTTCACAGCTATATCTACTTGTTGTGCCCTTCCATGTGTCATCTTTCGAGTTCTGAAATCGTTGGTTGAGAGTTTTCTTGTTTGCCCATGGCTTTTGTCTGGACAGACATCTATTTTAGATTTTGCACACACAAAATTAGTACATTAATATAGAATGTCAAGTTTTGCAATTGACAAATCCAGTCGGCATGTCTTACAAGTAGATTATATTTACTTATGTCTCATCTTTATCATGATACCCATTCATCCCATGAATTGTCTGACTCTTATACATTGTACATCTATTCTAAGAACTTGAGCAAGCCATGGTCTCTTGAAAGATTGAATTTAATGTCATAATTGTTGATTGCAGGAGCTAAAAGATGAAAATGGCAGATTATATAAATTGCTGAGTGAGAGAGACTTTGAAATCCGACAGCTGAAGAAGAAAAAAGAAATTGATAGAGCATCAGCCACAGGTATTGTAACTCTACATTACCAGCATCAATTACTTCAATACACATGGTTGTAGCCAAGGGTATCCTCCTTTATTCAAATGACCCCTTCAAACCACAGGTATTGACTGTTATGAAATGTGAATTGCCAGAAATTTCGGGGAAGTGTTGTGAAATATTTTGCTTGAGTAAACCCCAATATACAACCAATTTTCTGAATGGAACCTAGAATTTTCAAATTTCTGGAACACCTCCCCTCATCCAAATCATCCTTGTTATGCTCATGATACACTTCCTTCTCTAACTTTGATTCTGTATATGTACTGTCATTCGAAGCTGGTGTGACCAATGAAACTGCAGCTACCAAGATAGTGGAACTGTCCAAGAAAGTGAGAGAGCTGACGGCAGAACTAGAAAGTGAGAAAACTAAAGGGAAACAACTCAGTAAAAAATGTCAAGACTTGCAGAATCAGGTATAAAAACATTGCTGTCTCTCCAGTATAGTTTATGATTTGACCATTTTACAATTTCAATGTGAAGATGATACTGATCATCAATTGTCACAACATTATGGTCACCCTGGCACATATAGACACCATTGTGATATGACTGAAAAATGGTTGAAAGCAACATTAAATCCTGCTCACTCGCTCCACTTTCTTTATTCACTATTGATGTTTCCAGAGTCAAATCAAGTGTCACTATGGGCTTATATTATGAATCATTCTGGACGAGACAACTCTTTGGGCATGATCAGGATAATAGACTAGAGATCAGGGTCATATCATTCATTAAAGAATCTAATGGCATGAGTTACATATGCAGGACATGCTCTACATTGCTAGCAGGATCTTATTTGTGCTATCGTTCTGTTTTAGTTACTAAATGTCCACGTTGCTGGAGAGGACAAATCTGGGAAGAAATCCAGCTCTGCTTCATTTGCATCACTTAGATCATTGATGAGTGAAGACCAGGTATGGATGCACTGCATTACTTGAGTTTATAAAATTGATCACATTTCAGAGTAAATTGTAGGATTTTCATTGGTTAATTGGCCTAGTGTACCAGACCGTATTACAAGTCCCACAGTTGGTATACTAATTGGGAATTCTCGTTTATCTGGCCCCGTGAGGCTCCCGGGGATTGACCTGGGGTGTCGTTCACCCTCCAGGTCATGGTAAGAATAGGTCTCAGCTCCTCAGAGAGCTTGTCGTAAGAGGCGACTAACTGGGGCACCCGTGGAGATCCCGGGTGTGAAAGAGAATAGGACCCCACCTGTGGGGTTTCCGGGTGTTAAAAGGAATAGGAACCAACGTCGTGATATGACTTAGTGTTAAAAGCGACGTTAAATCATATTAACTCACTCACTCACTCTCCTATATCTGTGCTGTCAAGGACATGCATGCTCATACCAACACAGTTAAGGATGCACATGCAAGTACCGCCACTGCAACAAGTTGTGTGAGGGAAATGGCATATTTGCAAATGAAGATAAGAAATAAATTATCATCGGAAGCTTTATCACAGAATGCCAGCTAAGTATTTTGTTGCGCAACAGATGAAAAGGAATCAATGCTGCATGTCAGACTAGCGATCTTTTCAAATTATTGAATGTTGATCTTTCTGTCAGATTGGTGATATATGTTAAACCAATGAGGAAAATGACTCTTCAATGTGATAAATTCATTATACAGTCTGGTATTTTGTCTCGAGAATAAATATTATATCTTCTCGACGAATAATCAGACTGTATACCCACACAAAAGCCTGATATAACTTATAGTATCAGTAGGAAATTTCATTATATCCTACAGAATCATTGTATTCTGCAGATCATAATACTTATACACAGTAGTATGATAATTATTTATCTTCAGAATTACAACAGTAAGACATTAGGTCACAAGATTTTTGTTTGATTTGTTTTCGAATGTTGAAATTTACAAATTGCTGCTGTTGTTGTTGTTGTTTTGAAACTGAAATATTTCATGATGGGCCTGGTGGTTCTTCCACTGTATAATTGGTAGGTCCTGACTGATGGGACAGATAACAAAACGTTACAGGATAAGTTGAAGCAGACAGAGGTCAAGGTCACAGAGTTCAGGAACCAGTCACAGGCCCTCAAACAGGAACTGAAGCTTGCTCATAAGGTAATAATCTTACTTGTTCAAGTTGTTTGAGATCATGGAGTCCAATACCATGTGTGAACAGATATTTAACACCAGAAAATTTTAAACAATATTTGTAGGTCTTGTTATTTCATTCTGAT
Source organism: Hanleya hanleyi (assembly GCA_036873755.1). Classification (NCBI taxonomy): domain Eukaryota; kingdom Metazoa; phylum Mollusca; class Polyplacophora; order Lepidopleurida; family Hanleyidae; genus Hanleya; species Hanleya hanleyi. Next base: position 14,843 of record JAVTVY010043655.1, on the reverse strand, counting down.
ATAATAACTTGATTCCCCCAGAATACTGGGATTATCTTTATCGAGTGGATGGCCATAAATCTAGAAAACAAGTTGGGGCTTAGTGAATTACAGTGTTACCATATTACAAATTGAGAGAATACTTTGCAGGTGTTAAGCCAGGAGGTAGGGGAGAATGTGAACATCCAGTCATTATTGGGAGGGAATACTAACTGGAGAGGCAGAGCTCAACAAATACTGACTTTACAGAAAAAGGTAATCCTGAACAGTGGTGTACATTATCATATTGTCTTGCTGGTAAACAATCTGATTAAAACTAGATCTAAAAAAAAATGCCCCCCATCTGACATGTTGCTGATTTTAGATCTGGGACTGCAGATGCCTGGGTTTTGATGTTCAAGAGACCTAGATCTCGGCAGATCAAGGTCACTCGTCCGATTGGTTGGTAACATTTCTCCGTAACAAATCTTCTTAAATTCAACATATGCATGGAATATAGGAACTGTTTTATATCCTCTTTCTATTAACATGGGCATGATTCAGTGAGGAATATTCTTCATGAACGACCGAAGTTAGTAAATTGGAATATATATTGAAATTTGACTGTGTTTTGGGATATTTTACAGATTAAATGTAAAATATGTACATGCTTGTAGCAATGTGACTTCCATGTATATAGACTGGACTTCATTTTAAGATATCAAACTATTTCAATTAAATTACAATGTAATCAAATGTTCCTGTAGTGAAAAATACATATATTGAGTGCATGTGTTGTTCAATAAAATTCAACCCTGTGGTGCTCCCATGGATTGCCCTGAGGTGTCATTGTGCACACTTCAGGTCATGATAAGAATAGGCATCAGCCCCTCGGGGAGCTTGTCATAAGAGGCGACTAACTGGGGTACCCATGGGATTCCCGGGTCTGCATGTGAAAAGGAATAGGCCCCCACCCATGGGGTCCCAGGTGTTAAGACCCTACCCTTGTGGTTTGTGGGTGTGAAAAGGAATAGGATCCAAACATCGGGGATATGACTGAAATAGTGTTGAAAGTGACGTTAAATCATATTCACTCACTAATCAAATTCATATATTATTGAATTTACCCCATAGGTATCAGAGCTGAAAAGTAAGCTGGAATCTCAGCATACAGATGATGTTGATCTTGAGGAAGAGATGTTGGGCAGTCGAACCTTCAGAAAACCAACAGCAGATGAAAGACATCGCGAACAGCTAAAGAAATTAGAAAAGGAGAAGAAAGAAGCCCAGGAGGTAATTAGTCGAATGTTCAGGTATTCGATGAAAATTGTGATATGCTTAACTCATTCAGTACTGCAGCTTATTCTAGCTGTCAGCCCCAGATAGATTTCTTGGCCTGAGCCCCACTGCTTCCAGCTCAGGGCAGTCAGTAAAGTTGAATAATTATCTCCAAAACAGAAGGCGTTCATGTGTTTTTGTCTGCATTTCAGACCCCAGACATTCTGAAACTTATTGCTTCATGTCCTTTTTAAATAATATATTTCAACAAAAACAATGTGTGTGTATTATTTTCCTCAAGAAATGCAGTTTTATTCCAAATAAAAATCAGTAAACTCACCGAAATGTTCGTAATTTGCAAAATGATACTGCCAATGACAATCGCCGGATTTTTCGATGAACAACAACAACCACGTAAAATAAAAAAAAAAACCCACAAACCTACGTAATTGCCGAAGATTGTGAGCAGATATTTCTTTGATTACAATGCCCAGAAATATCCGATGAATACTCATTTATTCGTGGACATTTGTCAGAATAGACGCAGCTTGAGATGAGAGACTTCGCTAAATTGCGAAGAGTTTGAGGGGTTTTTTCCGGTCATATTTGAAGGCGTGCATCTCCGCTTTCCAGCGGTTGTTTTTCATGATCTAGGTCACGTTGGAAAGGTGATTCCCTAGGCTTTCCCAATCTCGTCATAGTTAGAATGGATGGCTAATATTACGGAAGCTACGATTGGATATAAATATGATGCATCCGACGAATCTGTCGAATGCGCCAATGAACCACGTCGACACTTAAGCGCTTCGGTTGGTTGTTTTAGGCACGTGACTAAAACGAAGGCACGCGATTGATCAATTCGACCAGTACAGTTCGTTCCAAGCATGGCGGGAGATGAAAATGGCCAATATTTACCGACACATGTGTTGGGAAAATGGTGAAATAAAGTTTACGGAGTGGATCTGATGGATTTCATCTTGATGGAATGATTAGATGGTCTCTTGGACACATTATACTTCAGCAATAGAGAGATTTGAACGGGATTACTGAGTGAATTTACATTCTGCAGCAACATTTACGGACACGGTAAAATTGTGAAAATTTTGTAGTTCCACATTTCCCCCATTATTTGTTCGTTTCACTCTCGATCTTGTTTTATTTGCTTGTCAAAATGAAAACATTCTTTGATAATCCGAATGTTGAAGGTTTAGGCTTTTCAAAAATATATACATTTGGGCAAGTTTCACTCGAGGTGCTCGCGTAAAATGCTACATTGCAGACAGAGTGGGGTTTTATTTGACGGCGAAGCAGCGATGTCGCCTTTTGTCGTCATTGGGGTTAGGGAGGCTCTAAGAAATTACGCCAAAAGTCGTCAACGGGGTTGAGACAGGGAATTATTTTGTCGCCTTTTGGCGTCATTGGTACCGAATGAGTTAAATATGTCCTTGTTAAAAATGAGAAATCCTTATCCAGGATATGTCATCACATGTATCTCTTAGCTAAATCATATAGTAGTTAGTTACATCATCGCTATATGGTCGAAATAATGCTGAACACGACGTTAAACTCTCACTCACTCGCTTAATTAAATTAACATTTGCAAATTATATATCCATGTCGTTAGTTTGATATTCCTCCAATTTCATGGTTTACATACCAGTATGTCAGTGTTTTGATATAAAAACCCTCACATAGGAAGATGTAGCACATCGGATAATTGACTGTAGGTTATTCTCACCTCTGTTTACAGAGAGCAGCAGCAGAGTTACGTGCCCTGGAAGAAGACCATGCCTCTCTCAAACAGAAACTGGATGCTTCAAAAGCAAGGTATTGATATGGATAATTATTAACCAACATAAATCTAGACCAATAAAACTTCTATGGATGATTCCAAAACCAGGAAAAGAAGAAATACCACATGAATCATCTGGCTTATATGCACCATCACAACCATCACAGTATAGATCGACATAATCTAGGCTAAAGAAACTACTATAGATTACAATCCAGGAAATGAAGGAATACCAATACCAGCTGAATTATTTGCACACTCACAACCCTGAAAGTAGTTGAGAATGCTTTAGCTTCATTCTCTCACATGGTTAACACTGAGGGTGGATCCATTCCAACAACTGTCTCTTTGTTTCTTAAGAAGAGTTGTGTCCAATACAATAATAGTACCTCAGAGAAAAGATATTGACTGTTACACAATGATCATATATTCACTTATCCTCTTGGTCTCACTGTTTCAGGAACAAGGTCCTGTCAAATGAAGTGAAGTCTCTCAAGCAGCAGATGCAGACTCTTTTAGACAAAGGACACCATGATGATGAGCTGATTAATGCCTTGATGGTAAGTAATAATCCATGTACCAACAGGAACAGGGTGTTTGCTGCACAATACTTGCTAGAGCACCCAATAGTCTGTCATTCAACAAAGTACAATAACATATGGTTTAGGCTCGTTCGCTTCAGCTGACTCCCTGCTAAACAATGTCCATTTTGTAAGAAGGGAGAATGCCAAAGAACTGACAACCGATGATGTGTATTGATGTATAATGCTCTCCATCACATATCCTGTAGAACAATGTATAATATGCTGCATACCTCTGTGGTATATATTACCCACTGTAACCATTTGACTTGCTAAATGGGAAATGTGTGAGCTTATAGCACAGATTACTACTGTCTAATGGGGGACTTGTACAATACCAACTATCCAATCAGATTCCACGATTTCCACTTTCTGTTTGCCAATTTTGGCTGTTAACCAATCAACTGACGGAACTAGCGCTTTCGGTGTATCTTCTGGCCCTATTGTGCAAGGCTCTCATTCACATCTTCTTTTGTCCTATGGAGAAAACAGCAAGCCAGAGACCTTTCCTCCCTAAGTATCCAATCTATTGTATTTTGCACACGCCACTGCACTGTCTGGGTCTGGGAAGTTCTTTTCAGTGTTAGATTAATAAAGGTAGGTTGTCTAATGGCTGCCGGCTGTGGAGAAGACATGTATAATATTATTGTCTGTTCTGCAAGGTATCTATCATATCACTATGTGACAAAAATTTCCATTGATATTTTATGTCCTGCAGATGAAAATGAAAATGAATTTTGAGGTACTGCGAAAGTTTCTTTCTTCCTTTATTAATGAAACCTAATATTTTCAGCAACAACTCCAGCAGTTAAAACTGTTAATGGACAACTCCAACAAAAGTGAGGGAGAGAAGACTGACAGGCAACAGGAGAAGTTGAAGGAACTGTCTATGAAAACACAGCATGATAACAACATCGTCGAACAGCTCAAGTCCATTGTCTCCGAGAAAGAGGCCAAAGTGCGAACTCTTGAAGAAGAAATAGGCCAACTAAAGTTGAATGTAAGTCCTTTTCTAGGGATATCATCTGTTAGTGATAGATTTTTAAAAACTATGTTCATCACAAAAATGAGTACCAATCAGAAGAGTAATTGGTATTTGACATTAAAATGCACATGTATTTATGATAATTGTATTACATGTATTTATGATAATTGTATTACATGTATTTATGATAATTCTATTTTCTATGCAATAAATTGAGATCTGCTGTGATTGTTAACTGCATGTGTACAAAACCTTGGCTTACAGGGTTATCCAAAATCATTACTGATATTCTTGAAACTAGCCCTGTGAGGCTTCCGGGGATTGACCTGGGCTGCCGTTGTGCACACCGCAGGTCATGGTAAGAATAGGCCTCAGCTCCTCAGAGAGCTTGTCATAAGAGGCGACTAACTGAGACACCCGTGGGGTTCCCGGGTGTGAAAAGGAATAGGACCCCACCTGTGTGGTTCCCGGGTGCGAAAAGGAATAGGACCCAACATCATGATATGACTGAAATATAGTTGAAAGCAACGTTAAATCATATTCACTCACTCACTCACTATTCTTGAAACTAATTCTGATGACTTTCACTTTTGCTTGATTCTTCTAGTTGTCTTTGCTTCATAATGAAACGTCAATTTAGTGATATAGTTTTTGATGTCATATAATGTTTTGTTGACAGCATTTACAGAAGAACCAGCTAGAGACAGTTGGTGCCTTGTTTAACCACTGCCCACCTCCGGGTACACCAGGTAGTCGACCTCCAACATCATCAGGGGGAGATAACTTAGCCATACAATCCGTCACACCACCCCAGTCCAGGTACAGCCTCATTTCAGTGGACGTTTACTATGGAGACTCCAAGTCTATGAAAATGTCCATTTTTCGAAACTGATCTGCACAAAATATTCGAAAGTGGTCCATTTTCATGACTGCCGATATTCAGTTCCAGTCACAAATACTTCGGAAACTCTGGTGTGAAAACATTCCTACCCATCCCGTGTGTAGTGAGTGACCTCTAACTTATGAATAGTTTAAGGTAAAATGGACCAGGCTGACCAATCAAGAACAGTTTTAACCACACTTCACAGCAGTGATATCTCTAATATTTGAGTTCTGTGTTCAGCACTTCTATTGGTGAATTATTGGAGGTCACTGAACTTAGCCTCCATATCGAAGTCCTCAGACTCGGCAGTGCACATTTTTTAAACTACATCTTAATTCATAAACAATTTCTCACAAGCAAATTACTGAATAGAAATGTTGTTGAGTCTGGTATGTATTTCTCAATTTGTTCATTATAAAACTGTTTCATTCCTTGTAAGCCTTGTGAATAATAACATCGTTTAATACATATGTTGTGTGTTGATGGTATGTGATCCAGGTATGACTTCGTGCGACAGGTATAATGTTGTTTGTTTATGATGTAGACATGGGGAGAGAGCTCTATCCAGTATGAGTGTCACCTCTCATCATGGTCCCGACAGCACCAGGATACCATCCAGAAAATCAAACCGTCCACCATCAGTCGCGTAAGTGAATTCTATACAAACTATCATACCAGAAAATCTGAAAACATTATTCTCCTTTGATTGCCGAGTAGTTTGAACATATTTTCTTTTGTTCGAAATACTGGCATGGCATTTGATATAACCTTGATTCCTAATTTGTCCCCCACCCACAACTGTACACTCGCATTTCACCAGTCCAATTGCATTACTGATTACTGCATGGATAAGATTCTTTTATCTGTTCTTGCTTCTACCTTCATCATTGCAACATCTTCTGTGGATTTTCCTATAGCATTTGACATATTCAGTGATGCTATTACAAATATGTTTGAAGATGATGCAGCATGGCTTGAAATATTTGACTACAGCAAAAAACAAGAACTTTGTTGCTACAGTTCTTGCACTTCCACAAGTATTTGAGTATCCAATACTCATGAAGATATCTATACATAAGATGTACCTCATTTGTACCCTATACTTGGAAGAAATCGGCACAAATTTCCTATCTGTATTCGAACAACTTCTTGAAAACCAAATTGCTTACAATATAAGCAGACAATAAGCTGTACATATAAATAATTCTCAAGTTGGATACCTTTGAAAATTAATGAAAAAGGAAGGACTGTAATATTCATGAACATTAAACTTGCAAGATATACTATTGTTATTGTAGCAGTACTGTGATGGACAGACAGTTGGTGGAGGAGTTACAGGGTCAGTGTCGGGAGTATAAGACATTAGCACAGGTGTCTGCTGTAGAGAGGGATAAACTCACAGAGTTAGTACAGGTTCTTCAAAGGAGGTAAGTTGGGAACACCCCAGTCAAAGGCTAGACATCTGAGGTTATAGTTACACAAGTTATATTTGTGGTATTGAACTCACCAGTGTTGTACTGTATATCATACTCTGCTGTGAATTCACCAGATAAATCAAATTCTTAGGCATACGTTTCCAGTTATTGAAGTTTGTTTGATGTACTATTTTCATCTTTCCGTTTCTGCGATTCTAAGGTAAAGAAAATTTTCTGTTTCACATTCTTCCCTTGGTGTATTATACCTTACCAGTATATGGTAAATAGACATTAGGAGATGAATTGCATCACCCACAAATGTTTTGAATACCATCGATCAATGTTCTTCAAGCAGTGGGGCCCATTGTTTTTTGTCCAAATTGCCTCCTAGAATTCCAAGAAATAGCCTTAGGAAAGAAGATATTAGTTCAGACCCTAACCAGAACCATTATCAGAGATTGAAAAGCAGCTCATTATTAGATTTGCCAGGCTGGGTGATTGCTGGCCTCACACCACTGAACTGGCACAGGTTAGAACCCTGTTGGTGTATGTGTGAAAGTTTGCCAGTTACTTTCCTACGGGCGGTGGTTCTTTCCAGGTGCTCCGGCTTCCTCCGCCATTCAAACTGGCTGTCAACATATGAGTGAAATAACCTTGAGTGTGACATTAAACCAAATCTGGCCCCCCACCCCACTCTGGAGTGGCCTCCTGTGGAATACATTAGCAACCATTGAATTTTTCTGAAATACCATTACTAGTATTGGTGCAGTAGAACAGGAGTCAGTCTATTGTTGTACAAAGAGCATGGCAAGCAATATCCATAACTATTACTGTGTTAGTTGTGTCACCTGAATATGTTCACCTGTTTCGTGTGTTGTTCAGACTAGACGAGTCGGGTGAGAAGCTGGGTGAAAGTCAGGGTGAACTGATACAACAACGACGCAAAACTGTACAGCTGGAGAAACAGCTTGGCAAGGCCAACCTTAGACAAGACCAAAATAACTCCAGCAGACCAGGTATACTTTTTGTCTCAAGCTAGATCTGATACACACCTTTTCTGTCGTACAGTAATTTCCCTAATTATTCACCTTCCGAATTTAATTTGAAAATGGCTGATTTTTCCCGTCGTGATTTTCTCCATCCTAATAAAATGAAAACCAAGGATTTTCAATATACCTGTCAAACAATAAATTCAATCACTCCCACTTTCGTCGCAGAGTTCGTGCTGCCGGAAGTAAAGTGAATATGTTACTAAGAATCATGTATTATAGTATATCCACGTATGATATTTGTGAACGCAGAAAAACAACAGGGAATGGTGCAATATAATCAGACTGAATTAGGTACAGCGCATCACGTTGGGCACACGGTTTCTCGTCAGATCACCGAAGTTAAGCAGCGTTGAGCTCGGTCAATACTTGGATGGGTGACCAGGTGCTGTAGTGGCTGGGCTGATCAGTGTCCAGGATAATAGGAACTGTGGACACTCTCATTTTCTTGTACATGTAGGCACCGTTGTGATATGACTGAAAAAATGTTGAAAACGACTTTAATTCCCACTCTCACTCTCTCAGACTGAATTAGTATTACTTACTATTATTACTATGACTATATGGAAAAAAAAACTTGATTCAGTAAACTAGGCAGTCCCAATATTTTATTGTAACCGTGATCGTGTCCTGGGGGGGGGGGGTTGTGACTAAAGATACGCATCGACACAGAAATAAAATTGTTTAGTTTTTGTTATTGCGAATTCTACATGATAGAACTATGGTCCTAATTCACTAACAGGGTTCTCATTAGCAGGACGGAGGCAAAATTGCCTGTCTACTTGCCATTTTGAGCTGCCTACTTGATCAATAGAACATAATTTAATGGCAATTTGAGTGGTATTTCCAATGTCTGTCATTTTCTCCAGTAAACAAATGATGTGGAAGGACAAAGATATGAATGTTTCCCTTTACTTGTCCCTGTCAGGGCATCGGCGTTAGTTAGTTAGTTTTGTACAACTCCTACATCGAGGAAGCCATTATTTCATTTCTTTAGATCTGCAATAAGTGTTCCATACATTTTAACTGCAGCACAGGAGCTGCTGATTATTTCATTTGAGCTATGGGAAGTGCACATAATCGAGGGGTGAATCTGCTAGTCCCAGTTGAGCCCGCTGTGATAATTGTTTGGGTAAATGGAACAAATGTATTGCTTTGTTTCATTTCAGCAACAATGTAATGCAGGGAAATGAACTGAACACAAAAATGTTATTTTCTTTTAGACTGTCACTTCATTAAATCATTGCATTGAATATAGCCTTCTAACAATGATCTGTAAATACAAAACTGGCCCATTATCAACAAAATTCATCGCAGGTTTGAAATGAGACCAGCCAGCCTGTCAAGGGTTGTACAATAATTGGTTTGCATATCAAAACTGACCCCAGACTCTGCTTTGTTGGCATATTGTAAACAATTTGGGCTGAAACTGGCTCTGGCTAATTTGAATAAGAATATAGTTCTCTATGGACTGGGTAACTCAAATGCTCAGCTGAGGATTCATGTAGTCTTAAATGTCTCCATTCCATGATCAAAGAACTTCCTCTCTTCTTACTTAGCTCGAACCCTCAGCTGGAATAACAACATAGTTTTGGCCTAGTGCCAGACAACACAAAACCTGGCTGCAATATTGGACATATTCAGGTCACAATATTGTGGGTGTTCTTCACCTTCACAGCATCAATGCCAGCCTTCTTAAAGAATCACTGATAATTCAGACCGTATTTACATATCAATGGGCAAGTGGTGCATCTGGGGTGAAAAGGGGGTTATTTCTGCTTGGCATCTTCAACTCCATGGCATGAGACTGAAGGACAGGTTCATGCACATGTGTTTTTTCACAACAGTCAGCAATGCCGCCGTCTTGGGATGCTTCATTGTAGATACATGTATGCATCAATTGATATTTTCCTTACAGTTTACTTGTGCTAAAATTGTCATTTAAGCCACCAGGGCAGCGGCATTAGTGGCTCTCATGAAAAAACGCATGTGCATTAACGTGTCCTTCAGTCTTTTCCCTGGCATGTATATGCGGTGATATGCTGTATTTCTGGGATTACAATGGGGTTTTTTTAGTGGAGAGTTTCATCACTGCATCACAAATAATTAAGGAAATTACTGTATTACACCTACATTAAAGGTCAACCCAAACGATCCGAGGTCAAAAATATAAAAAATAGTCCTTTCGATTCTGAAAATAATGATATTTTTTTCATAATTTTGTGCCGTCTGGTTGGCGAGATATTGCCGTTTGAAAGGTGAAAATCGCTCTCCTGTCAATTCCAGCTGTGACGTCACGGAGGGACAGCCGTCTTGTGTTCTCTGTGTTAAAGCCGTATACCACAGTCATAAGTAGCTGCTGATTTCTGGAGATTTTCGGAGTATCGGGGCATCATTTGTTAAATATGCCACGACGTTGTGTAGTGGGAGGTTGCAGTTTTACTACAGATGACGGTGTTAGTATTCATTTGTGGCCTGAAGACGAGAAAATCGCTGCAAATTGGACGAAATTTGTACGCAACACGAGGGTGTGGAAAGAGGGCCCGAGCCAGTATTCGTATAATTTGCTCGGCACATTTTGACAGAAAGACATCATTCGAGGACCTCTACAGCATAGCAGTTGAATTCGGGTACAAACCAAAACTAAAGAGAACAGCTATTCAAACTATCAAACCTAAGAACAATCAGAATGTGACGACAAAGAAATCGGACAAGGAGAATCTACCACGGACACCTTGCCTGCAAGCGAGGCCTCGGGCAGGGAGACGGCTGTACATGCCCTGCTCGCTCTCGCGTCCCCGATGAACGCTCAGAATGCTATCCATGATGTGGCATTTGTTGCTTGAGCACCTACAAGTTAGACTGGATGAGTCTCTATTTCATATATACTATTTAATAATAATAAAATGATCTTTCATAAATATATATACGTTTGATAAGTAAATAAATAAAAAAATAAAAAGTCGTACAGTGATCGGGCAAACCGGTCGCCTTTTAATGGGGTTTTTTCTGAACACCTATAGGTTCTGAACACCAATTGGAGTGAATGGCTGTAGATACAGAAGTGATAATAATACTTTCATAATCCTTTGACATTTGAGATTGTGGGAATATCATTCAATTTCAATTTAATTGACGTAATTTGCCGAAAATTGAGCAAATGTGAATGTGAAAAGTTTATCCCTTCGAAAAGGCCGCCAGTAACAACAACAAGAACACAGACATGCTCGCTCTTTACATCACAGAATCGTTCTAAATTAAATACAGTTTGAAATATATGGACATTTGATCTTATAGATGACGATAATAAGGTTTCCAGTCAAGTTGCATACCAATCTGTATTCAACAAACGACCTCTCCCAATCCTGTCGTCGTCGAGTTCCACGTTGTCAGAATAGTTGTCACTGTCAGAATCGGAGTCATACGGCTCAAATTGATAGGGCTGAATTCCGTCGTTGGTCTTCAAACAACTGTTATTTTGCCTGCCATCATCCTCCTCTATGTCTATTTCATCTTCTTGGGGAAAAATATTTCCATCTAAGGAGCTGATATCGCTCGAATCGACATCTGAATCGGAGCTCTGACTGCACTCGCTTTCCATGTTATTCGCTGTTTTTTCTCAGGCAATTGCCCTGCGTGACGTCATCAACCCAGCTGTGAAAGTGTGAAAAAGCCCACTTTGCTCTCATATTACGTGTGTTTCTGATCAGATTAGAATTTTTTCAATATTCTTTTCATACAAAGTGAAGTATGAACTATGATTTTTAAGGATTTTTAGACCAAAAAAAATTCCGTTTGGGTTGACCTTTAACTAATGGCTCACATCAGCTAAACCATAAAGTGTGACTATACTTGAGGTCTGCAGAACACAATGACAAAGTCTGATTTCTGACATTCAGATCCAAAGGCAGATCAAGCAAGTCTCATGTCAGATCAAGCAAATCTATTCCAAGCCGATCTTATACCTGTTAAACATGTTCCTAGCTGATCCAGCTTATATCTCCTCCATTGCCAGATAAAACATTGCCAAACATTTATTGCATATATCTTTCATCTGAACAACTGTAGAAATGATCTCCATCCCACCATGAATAATGTAACAGCCTGTGAGATATGGAGCTATTTTCAAAGAGCGGAAAAATAAGTGAAGCTTGATGATTGATGTCTCATGACTGGTCTCACAAATCACATACGAGATCAAGCTAATCTAGCTTCTAATCATACATATCCCACACCAGATTATATCTTCTGCTTATCAAGCAGATGTTGTTAGGCAAATCCTGTCCATTTCAAGCAAATTCTAAGCTCATACCACATCAAGTAGATCTCATCCATATCAAATACTTACAAGCCTCATGTCTGATCTAACAGATCTTATGCTTGATCTAGATCTAGCAGGCTGTCTGATCCAGCAAATATTATGTTTATTGAAACGATGTGGCAAATAAAGCAATTATGATTGGGTCGAGGTGGCCGAGTACTAGCATTTACTCCTGGCAAATTTGGTAGCATAGTCTAAGGGACATTTATTCTAACTTCACCCAGTGATCAGCCATCCAGCAATAAGGTGTTTTCCTAAATAATATAATTTATAATAAAAATATTATCTTTTGAATTGTGTAAAAAAGTATATTACGTTGATAGGACAGGCTATGTATTTACATTTCTTTTGTTATATTCTAATCTTATCCTGGTCAAATTACTCATTTTAAAAAATATTTTTATCTTCACAGCTGGGAGAAAGAAAACAGGAAATAAAACAAGTGCCAGTATAAACAATCTTGATGAGGAACTGGATATGTTAGATGAGGGAAATATTGAAGAATTACAGATCAGGTAATTATACTTCCATCTGCACACTTCTCTTTGACCTTCTCCATGCAGTATCTGAATGAATGCTTCTGGAGAGAGAGAGAGAGAATTAAGGTTTAACGTCGCGTTGGTTGTTTCTACTACAGATTATGTAATAGACTTTCATCGGCACACTACTCTTTGTCCTTCTCCAGGTAATATCTCACTGTATGCTTCTGGTTGTTCCAACAACAGATGAGGTAATAGTACTTCCATCTGCACACTTCTCTTTGACCTTCTCCAGGCAGCATCTCCCTGTATGCTTCTGGTTGTTCCTACAACAGATGAGGTGATGGTACTTCCATCGGCACACTTCTCTTTGTCCTTCTCCAGGCAGTATCTCGCTGTATGCTTCTGGTTGTTCCAACAACAGATGAGGTAATAGTACTTCCATCTGCACACTTCTCTTTGACCTTCTCCAGGCAGCATCTCCCTGTATGCTTCTGGTTGTTCCTACAACAGATGAGGTAATAGCACTTCCATTGGCACACTTCTCTTGGACCTTCTCCAGGCAGCATCTCCCTGTATGCTTCTGGTTGTTCCTACAACAGATGAGGTATAGTACTTCTATCGGCACACTTCTCTTTGACCTTCTTCAGGCAGTATCTCGCTGTATGCTTCTGGTTGTTCCTACAACAGATGAGGTCTAGTACTTCTATCGGCACACTTCTCTTTGACCTTCTCCAGGTAGCATCTCGCTGTATGCTTCTGGTTGTTCCTACAACAGATGAGGTAATAGTACTTCTATCGGCACACTTCTCTTTGTCCTTCTCCAGGCAGTATCTCGCTGTATGCTTCTGGTTGTTCCTACAACAGATGAGGTAATAGTACTTCTATCGGCACATTTTTCTTTGACCTTCTCCGTGCGTAAGTATCTCCCCAGCAAGCTTCTGGTTGTTCCCACAACAGATGAGGTAATAGTACTTCTATCGGCACACTTCTCTTTGACCTTCTTCAGGCAGTATCTCGCTGTATGCTTCTGGTTGCTCCTACAACAGATTAGGTAGCAAGTACTTCTATCGTGCACACTTCTCTTTGTCCTCCTCCAGACAGCATCTCCCTGTATGCTTCTGGTTGTTCTACAGCAGATGAGGTAATAGTACTTCTATCGGCACACTTCTCTTTGACCTTCTTCAGGCAGTATCTCCCTGTATGCTTCTGGTTGTTCCTACAACAGATGAGGTAATAGTACTTCTATCGGCACACTTCTCTTTGACCTTCTCCAGGCAGCATCTCCCTGTATGCTCATAATGGGTGATTTGCCAAGGGCAACCATTGATTACTAATAAAAGCCTCAAGAGAAGAAACAATGCCTAGTGAATGTTTTTAGAAGTTTAGAGCCTCTGAAGAAAGTGAAATACTTTCATGAAGGATGTGAAGTTGTTTACAGCACTGAATAATGTTATACATGTAGTTCATACATGATCAGTTATGCAGCGTTATAGGCACCCTGCATACATATGAAGTACATCTAGTCTTGAAATAGTCCTTCCTTTGGGATATACATATTGTCATAACATTTTTGTTTGTATTTCTTGCTGTTAAATACCAGCAGTGACTAGTTTTGTTAGGGGACAATATTTTAGATTTGTTCAAGATTGTATCCATTTAAACCCACACTCACCACGCTGTGATTAGACCTACTTTTGTGTTCTTTTCTTCAGTTTCAGTTCTGATAATCCAAACTTGGTAGTATTAGTTGGAGAGATTTGGTATTTAAGATGGAGATTACTGACAAAACAATCAGCCCTTCCCACATCAATGCAATAACAATGGACAAGTCTCACCGAACAGCAGTCGTGCTACTGCCTGGTCTGTGGTGGCAGTCACTGGATCATTATGCCCCCCCGGGGTGGGCATATAGCGATCGCTTTGTCCGTCTGTCCGTCCGAATTTCTTGTCTGTGCAAAATCTTGGTTAATATTTGATGGACAGGATTGAAACTTGCATGAAATGTGGCCAGTGTCTCGTAGTTTTGCAGCGTAGAGTTTTTTCCCCCTCGAGTTTCGGTTATATTTTCAAGAGTTATGGCCCTTAGTTCCTGAAATCTT
>JAVTVY010043654.1:0-20563 GCA_036873755.1 Hanleya hanleyi | reverse complement strand
TCAACTGTCAGTGATGTAAATTTTCCTTGCACGGACTTTGCCGGAGATGGCGGTGTCTTTTGAAAACAAGCCGTGGCGCATGCGTGATTTTTCGGGTCAGTTCGATGACAGTCCAACGCATGCGCGTGTAGGTGGGCGTGGCTATCTTCGTTATGCTGAGACATTCAGATATGAGACCAAAATATGTCAGAAAACGCTGTGAAGGCGTGATTAAACGATGATATCTCAAGAACGAGGAATTATTAAGTGTTGAGAGTTGGCAGGCGGCGAGAAGGACCAATGTAGAGGAAAATGAGGTATAGTTTATTACTATTCGCTGTCGTTTTATTTCGTGTGCAGTTAGGATATTGGACAATGTCATTCAAAGTTCAATGTGTGGGATGTATTGTGTATAGGAAGAACCTTGGCTGAAGTCGATTACAGAGCCATTCGAGACTACAGCCATTCCTGGGCTAGAATGCACCAGGCTTTCTTGTATCGGGGAACCTCCAAAAGTCACAATGAAACATGCAACCAAGGGTTCCCGATGGGCAACATTCAGGAAGCTCTCACCAAAGTTTGGTCAGGCCCGACTTGATAGATCTGCAGATATTCAGCGGACAAGAACATGTTGATGGGCATAGATACATGTAACAGTGCAAAAGCTGAGCCATCAATAAATAATAATAAAAAAATAATTAACTAGAGCCTTAGGCACTGAAACGGGGCTATTTAAATGTAAAATAGGCTGTTGGAATAATTCCACTAACTCTTTGATGTTCCATCTCATGGCGAAGAGCCATACTTGTAGTACCACAATTCCTCTCAACAAGGATCTCTAGTGCATTAGTGTAATTGTACACATATATATATTTTTAAAAAACGCTGGGACAGACATTTATTATGAAACCAACCTGATGAAATGATAAAATAATGTCTTCCCTGTATGCTACCAATATTTGTAAAAAAATTCACTTTTTTCAGATAATCGAAAGCATATCCTTCAGCAGTAAATAACAATACGAAGCTGCGCATCTGAAAACCCCTCGGCTCTGGGTACATTCATAATGTATTCAATTTGAACCAAGATGTCAGGAACACCAAGCAGTCAAGTCACAAATATACAGATTATCAAAAATTTTGCAATTAGGAATGACCCCCAAGGTTTCCGTCCAATCAGAGAAACCGGTTTTCATTACATAAGTTTCTTGATGCATCAATGATGTATACCAAATTTTACATCGAGCATTTAAACGGTATCAGAGATAGAGATCATTAATGATTTCGAATAAATTGAAGATGGCCGCTCATCCTTCCCGCCACTCAGAGGAACTGATGTGGTTATTAATTGAAAGTCTCTTGATACATTGATGTTGTATACCAAGTTTTGTACAAAACACTGAAATTGTATCAGAGATATACATCATTAAAGATTATGCATAAATTAAAGATGGCCACGAAGGTTTCCGCCCAATCAGAGAAACCAGAACTGTCATTTGTCGTAAGTCTCTTGATGCATCGATGATGTATACCAAATTTTACATTATTCATTGCAAGTCTCTTGATACATCGATGCTGTATACCAAGTTTGGTACAGAACACTTAAATGATATCAGAGATATATATCATTAAAGTTTTTGCATAAATTAAAGATGGCCGCCAAGGTTTTCAGTCAATCAGGTCCCGATTTAAAGTATCTGTATGCATCGATGATGTATACCCACTTTCATATAAAACAGTTGAATGGTAACAGAGATATGTATCATTATCGATTTTGCATAAATTAAAGATGGCCTCCAGGATTTCCAGCTAATCAGAAAAGCCTGTTTGGTAATTCATTGAAAGTTGCTTGATGTATCGATGATGTATACTAACTTTCGTATTGAACAGTTGAATGGCTTCCGAGATATGGATCATTATCCATTTTGCATAAAATTAAAGATGGCCGCCAAGGTTTCCACCCAATCAGGTCCCAATTCAATAGGCTTCTGGTCCTTGACTAGGTAAATAAGCATACCAAATTTGGAATTCTTAAGTGGAACCGTTTTCCGTCTATCTCGCTCACGACGTACTGACGTACGAACAGACGGACGTACAAGACGACAATACCCCATGGCCAAAATTGGCCGAGGGGTAAAAATGAGTATTGAGATACAATGTAAAATCCTCATGGTTAGATGGACTGGAGCTATGCTGGGATGCATCCTCTCATGGCATATTGTTTCATGTACCTCCTCCCTAGTATATTACAGTTCTATTTGGTTATCTCCCCTGTCACCTTACAGCTTCAAAACTGTGATATGCAGAGCTCTTTCTGTAGATTAGGGGGAAATGCTTGCAACATTCCATGAATATTTCAGAAGTAGAATGGAGAGAAAACATTTCTGAATACAGGGAAATTATTAGGTAAATGATTTGACCACCACTGGATTTTAGAAACTTACTATAAAAAGATAATGCAGAGGGTCTTGAGGGGTAAGCTTAAATGGGGAAAATTCAAAACTGTAACTCAACACACATATTTCATGAAAATGTAAATGAATACAGGCAAAGTGAAATATCCCATTGTTTTCTACAATGAATTACACTTATACTGGTATTATTTAATACTAAATTACTGCCCAAACACGCTTTCTAATGAGAATGAGTTAGTCCCACAAAATCACTCAACATGCGCCTCTCAAAATCTGTGGTTTAGCAGACGACATATTTTGAGCACGAAAGTAGTGCCACTGGAAAATGAACGAAAACACGCATAAAATTAGATAAATGGAAATGTAACTTAAACATATCAGACCTGCAACTATACGCGAACATTAAAAACACAGAAACCTAGACACTCTAAAGAAGGAAGTTTCAGACCTCTTTCTTGTTGTGTAAGAACTCTATCTTTTGCTGTGTTAGCAAGACACAGAGCTGCAGTTCAATTTTTTCTGACTACAAGAGAGGACCATTAGTCCCTACGGGCCTACATCGCCCCGTGAAAATCATTAAATCATCATAGCCATCTGAAAATCTAATCATTTCATCAGTTAACATTCAAGAAGCTCTCACCAAAGTTTGGTCAGGCCCGACTTCATAAATCTGCAGATATTCAGCGGACAAGAACATGTTGACAGAAGAACGGACGCTAGGACGGACGGACGTACGTACATGGCAACGACAAGACCCCACAGCCCTATGGGCTGAGTGAGGGGTAAAAAGATTCCTCATAATTTGGTAGATGTACCAACCACAGTTAATTATATATACCTGCTTACATTCAGGCATATATCACAACATCAGAGGTAACTGCACCCAAAAAGGGCCATAACTCTGTAAAATAAGGGACGAGGCGAGTAATTTTTTGTTGGCTTCAAGGATACAACAATATAAATAAGTTTCCAAAATATAGTAGCTGTATCAAACACAGTTCTGCAGATACAGTTGGTTACATTCAAGCATGGAGGACAGAAATAGAAATTAATATATCTGTAAAGGGGCATAACTCTGTAAAATATGGACCGAGGGAGCCACTTTCGATAGGCGTCTGATTTATCACTAGATAAATGAGTGTTTCAATTTGGTGGTTGTGTCTCAAGTGATTAAAATGCGGTAACGGACGTACGTACATGGCGACAACAATACCACGAGGACAAAATGGCCGAGGGGTAAAAAGTGAAACAGATATAGCCCAGACAGGAATGGATTTATAATAGGTAGACAATTGGTTACATAAATTACATAGCTTTACACTTTTATTCATCTTGCTTACAGAATCTGCAAAGGTTAATTATTATTATTATCAGACAAGATACTGCACTGTGGACAAATATGCATCACAAAAGTCTGTGTTTGACATGTGAATTGGACACAAGTGCAGTGTCAATTGACTAATGTTGAAATGGACGCGCATTGTCACAGGAGTGGACCAGCACAACAACTGTTAAGTTTGTTTTCTCTGAAACTTTCAAGCATATGTTGCAATTGGTCATTCTAACTTAACTGGTTCTTTCCATTTTCAGAGACAAACCGTCCACCACTAACTTTTTATGGTGACCAAGTACATCTTACTGCAGTGCTCTTTATCTCTTTGCGAAAAAACAGTTCACCCACTGACAACGGTCAACACCAATTTCACTTCCACATAGCAGTACCATGGTTCATATGCAATAGCTGGGGTATGAAAAGCTGGTGGGTCTTTCATGTAAGCTTCATTATTCAGGCTTTTGTACTGAAATCCACCCATCCAGACACATTGTTGTACCCAGAATTATTCTACTTTGAAAGTTGACTCCTACATGAACGACATACCATAAGCCAGGTCAGATGACTGTAACTAAGGGTGTTTGCTATGTACATGCAAACAGAGATAAAACTGAATTCCATCAGAAATCCATGAAATACTGTTTTGACATCAATTAATCTTCGAGCAATCAAGAATTTCTGGATAAATAAGGGAAAACTTCATCGCTGGAACAACTTGAACAATTTGACTAGTCTGTGACATCTAACATTGAATTTTCAAGAAATGAACTGATGCATGGTCACGGCAAACATATCCCAATGATGGTCAGGGCAAACACATTTCACTCCTCACTACTGTACTTGGTGAACAGCCCTACTTTAAGACGAGCTTGGTTTTGGCTCCAGCAACTGAGATGGATTAATCCCAGCGAGAAGTCCTCACCCTGGTGGTTAATGTTCCATCAGGATTGACTGCTGGATATGTCTTCTTCTTGTTCTCATCTGTCAAATTCATGTAAGCTATGTACCCCACACATCCACTGAAGGCCAAGGCTCCCAGTACCATAGTAACTTTATTCTGTAACAAATCAAGGTGGAGAACTGTCAGATCTTTAAATGAAACTGTATTTATTTTGTTTATGAGTGACTATTCATTTCTGGCTTTGCAATACATCTAAACATGGATGAGGGGGTGAAACTGTCCACATCACCACTGTGCATGTAGTGTTCGTCACATGTTGTTGTGGCGGGTAATCGGCATTCCGATTGATGCAAGATGTGGGAAATTTTCTCCCCCCCCCTCGGAAATGGACAGTCACTCATAAACCCGGTGTCTAATATGAAAGGTATGTGGACATAGAATCCTATTATTTTATTGGTTATGGTCAACGGGCACTGGTTTGACAAATAGTGCCCGTCCGGCACTTTCCCCAACAACTACATCTGGTGAGTGTTTTGGCTCGTGGGACTAAATATAGAATTTCGTGCAGGCCAACATGCGTACAAAATTTGACGTTCACAAACCAGGAGACAGTGCCACACACTTTTCAGGGAAGAAGAATATGACATGGAGGGCCACATTCTCGGCTCTCTCTTCATTTTTGAAAACTGTTGAGAATTATGATGAAATCGAATTATAAAATCGTAACTACGTGCAATGTCCAAGTGATTAACTTCGATGGAACAACGTTTGGCGATGATCTCGGTTGAACGAAAGTCATAGAACAGCCACCTTTCACCCCCATGGTGCGTTCTGTTTATCGATGAGATAGGCCCTATTCTGGCCTTAGCAACCGAGAGCATCCTGTTTTTATGAATTCGTTCAATGAAGTGCACGAGTGATTTTGATTATCGTTGATTCAGATACAAACAATATTAATCGTGATCTGAGGATTACAGATAGTCAGTCGTGATTATAGCGAAGTGCTTTGAAATTGTGCAAATCGGAAAATCTGACTTAGTCTGAGACATACATGTAGCACTGCTGATCAATCTTGAATTTGATTACGAAAACTTTAACATTTGTGTGAAGGCCTAATTTTGGATGGACCATTTGCATTATAATAAATATAATGCTGTTAAATTCTTTTAATTGTTGTTCTTTGGTGATAAGTTACCATCGGTTGCCTTAATTTCTTTGTCGCGTAATCCGTTTTGGATGGCAGGTTACCATAGGTTACCATGGGTTGCCTAAACTTCATGTTTGCGTAATCCACCTAGGGGTTACCATCCACCTAGGGGTTACCATAAGCAAATTTTATTTGGGGATGGGGTAATCGTCAACAATAGATCGTAGATTGGTCCGATCTATTGTTGACGATACATACACCTGCGATTCTGGGGGACCCCTGCTCCCCGAATGATCTACAGTTACGGGTGTCCAACCTATCATGCTTTTTTGAAGGTTTATTTGGAATATATAAAAATATACTTCTTGAAATGACATGAAAACTGATTTGATGATTGCTGAGCTCGTTGGCTATCTTCCGTTATGAATTCCATCGATGACGTCACTCCCTTCTGCACATGTGAGAGCTAGTTTTAACTCGATTTTTCAGCTCAGTTCCCGCCGTGGACAGTACCAGTTATCGGACACCCATCGTGAACAAGAATGTGATGTTGAAGTACAATGTATTTTCAAGTTTTGTGCATGACAATTGTTAGTTGGAGTTATGTCATTTAAGATGATATGATCATTGTTCAATTTCTATACGTATTTACTTGAGAGCGAGATCGGAAAGACAAGGTGGTAGATCGAATTTTGCACCCCCACCACAACACGAGAAATTTCGAATTTTGATGAAAACACAAATGTTAAATCTAAATTTTTTGACTTTCGTGGCTACCTATAATTCTATATTTTGCATAACAATTAGAATTGATCTCCCCTTTGTTCTGACATATTATTGCCTTGTCATCACGAGCACAACACGTACGCAGAAGATGCGTGTCCGATAAATTATGGCCTGTCCGTAACTGTTCCGACACCCGTACGTTGTTGTTGTTTATCTGTAAACCCATCACTCGCAGCTTATCATCACTGATGCTACAAAATCACATGGTGCTATATCCCCCAAATCCTGTTTGTTCTCTTATGCTTGTTCGTCGGCGGTATTCGATCGATCAGTAGTGTCTGACTCAGACATTGTCATTGGTACAGAATTTAAGGCAAAGCAAAACATTTACGTACGGGTTTTGCAAACAGTTCAAAATTGACAGCTCGGAACAGCGATGTGGTTTGCATATTGCGAAGACCTGGTTCTCTGAAACCCTTTCCGGGTATCTTCTCTGGGTTTCCTTCTTTCTCTTGACTCATGTTGGACAGAGAGGTGAATGAAAACGCGATGCGAATTTAGTATCGCTTACGTAACTTCATGACTTAAACGCAGGGCGCTGACATCTTGAAAATACCCGGATGAACGATCGATCGTTTTACGAGAAGGGGATTTCCCACCGGTTTTTGGAGCCGGTCAGTTAAAACTTGTCCTGCGGACGGAAAAGGAAACCAATTTGAACAGGCGCATTTTAGAATTATGTGAGCATGATAAATAGCCCAACAATCTGATTAAAACGCAGACTTAATAAACCGCTCCTCTATTGGACATGTCGCTGATTAAGATCTGGGACAGTTCCTATAACAAATCCGTCAGATGAACTCCGAATCGAATAGTTTCCGGGTCAAATAGTCGCCCAATGAGACGGCTCGTAGTATAGCGTGACGGCTAATCCCCTAATCTCCGTTATTGTTGTGATGCAGTTATGAACTGATTGTATGAGAGAAAATAACCGTACCTACCCTTACTGCTTTGGAGTGTGTTTGCAGTGTGTCTGCAGCGTGTTTGCAGTGTGGGTATTATAATCGTGTGAAGTGTGGGGCCTTCAAGAATGCAGTGTGTTTGCAGTGTGCTGCAGTTGGCATTGTGGGTCTATGAAGTGTGCCTGCAGTGTGTTTGCAGTGTGTCTGCAGGTTGGGCCAATTATGCAAATAGGCACTGCAAACACACTGCAGACACACTTCTGCTGCAGTGTAACCTTCACCTGCAGTGTACCCTTCAGCCGCAGTGTGTTTGCAGTGTGTCTGCAGTGTGTCTCCAGGTTACCTCAATTATGCAAATCAGGTACTGCAAACACACTGCAGGCACACTTCAGCTGCAGTGTAACCTCCAGTCGCAGTGTGTTTGCAGTGTGTCTGCAGGTTGGGCCAATTATGCAAATCAGGTACTGCAGGCACACTTCAGCTGCAGTGTACCCTTACCAAAATTTCTTGTCAGATCTTGTCAGAAAGTGTCCTGTAAGATCTTGTAGGACAGTCTTGTAAGATTTTGGCACTTTTCTTGTAATACTGTCCTACAGGATCTTACAAGATCCTACAAGACTGTCCTACAGGATCTTACAAGACTGTCCTACAGGATCTTACAAGATCCTACAAGACTGTCCTACAGGATCTTACAAGATCATCCTTCAGGATCCTACAAGTACAGGATCTTACAAGACTGTCCTGCAGGATCTTACATGACTGTCCTACAGGATCTTACAAGACCATCTTTCAGGACCCTACAGGGTTGTCCTACAGGGCTGTCATTTGTGTCCATTAACGCAGATAGAATAATGCTGGATAGTTGTGCAGGGTTGTCCAATATACTGCAGGTTTACGAGGAAACGTTTCATGTCGAAAGAGATACTCAACAAATTATATGCATTCATTTCATACATTTTATTGTATAAAACAGAAACGTGTAGACAGCTATACACACAAAACAGAACGTATATACAGCTATACACACAAGGGATTATTATGTTGTCATGTCATACATTTTATTATATAAAATAGAAACATTTGTAGGGAATAGCAACCAGCACATGCACGTAGCTTCCAAAGTCCAAGGCATCCATGTTTTTCTCAACAGATCAAGTGTCTTTTATAACTTTTTAGCTCCCCATTCAATTTTGATTTCATCGCATCCAAAATCACCTTTCTGGTACAGGGAAACTTCTTCTTGCAGTAATCTATAAAAAATGAAAAATCATCAAATTAGCAAAGAAATTGTTATCAAGTTATCAATGTGTCAAGTTATCATGAAACTATTCAGAGGTTATCCTCATAATTTAAATGGGTAGAATTGTATAAAATTGTTGTGACATTAGCGAAAAAGTATGATTAGAGAAATCTTAAAAATATTACACTACATTCAACTGGCGTAATGCTGATATTAGTGAATGTGACGATAACCAGGATGATTTGCATTGAAATATCATAGAAATGTGATGTTATTGTTATGCCCTCTGCAAAAACCAAACATGTGCCGCTCACTGAACAAAGATTATTTGGGTCCAGTAGCACCAAAGTAATTCAAGTCATTTGTTATTAATGTAAAATACACATTCTTGAATGCATGTTACGAGTATTATAAAGCAATATAAATTATGATACTTAAGCAGTATTCATGGATTTGAAGCAAAATATTTTGAAGTGGAATCCAGAATTACTGATCAACACTAAATGAAAATGCAATCACAATTGGAAAAAATATTGAGAATGTACACTAATATAAGAAGTAATTCAACAATAGACGCTGCATGATTTCCATGATCACATGTCTGCTCCGAGTCGATGAAATGTGCGCCTCGAACAAGTCTAATTGGTTGCATCTGAGGAGAAAAAAATTGTTTAAAACGTTTTAAATGAAATGAGTGAAATGTTCTCATTTTCAAGATGTGGGTACAGATGTACAATATGAATTATGCAGCAATCCTTAGCCTTGGTCAAGAATAGTGCAATAAATAGACAATTAAAATATAGCCTGTTATCATGGTTATGGTGATAGGAAATCTAGTCAGAATTTATCCTGCTTTTCCTGGTCACATTTTTATCATAGCAAATATCGGTTATGCCAACAGTGTATTTGTTATCAATTAATCTTAATAAATATTCCTTTGCGATTTCATCAGAACTTTGGTATGGAAATATTCTCAAATCTTCTGGAAATATAAGCAGGAAATGACAAACATTTCAAAACAACAAGTGTGGATGTCAACTGATTTATTGAGAGCTAACATCCCCCCCCCACCCAAACTTCCTAGCAAGTTAAATCCTACTGTTTGACATAAACAGGAAATACACAAGCAGTGGTGTGAAATAACCTTTTTATCTCACCCTCCGGGGTATTTCCTCCAGGGGTGCATAGCCAATCTTCACATGAGGTCCCCAAGCCTGGGCTTTTCCAGCTGACAATGCAACAATGGCAATTCAGACTGCCTTGATCAACCTGGGTAGATCTGAAAGGAATTTTGAGACAGATCGAGTTATGGATATTTCTTTGTGAATTCCAGGCTAAATGAGTCATTAATTTTGACTGCAAATATAAGGTGAAGTGCTGCAGTAGTTACTGAGAAGAGTATCAATTATTTAATATGCCAAGTATTTGAAGAGAAACTTGTTGATAGTTAAAGCTCATAGAGGGTCCACATTACAACATTCTTAGTTTAACTAGAAAGCAGAATTGCTTTTCCACTTAAGTTACAACATTATAATTATATTTATAACTTACTTACCATCACTACATGTAGCTTCACTCATCACCATCTGCAATACAGTTATTTAAACCTCAATAGTTCCAGCTTAACATGAATAAATGAACTTTCTTTTTGCACTCTATCCTGCATGTTTTTCTGCTGTTGTTGTTGTTCTCATATGACAGCATGGTGGCGCCACCAGTGGCCAATTAAAATATACTGGTACAGGGGAGATAACTCTCCTCAAATTGTTGAATTGATGCCAGCAAGTCAATTGCTAATGTAATAGACTACCAGGAAAATAGAATAATATTATCTGTATATAATTGGTGATAATGAACATTCATCAATGGACATTTTTTTCTTGAAAATCATGTTAGAACTGGTGTGTTCTTCTGAAATTATTTTCTTCATTATGTCCAATTTTATTATAAACTCTTTGGATTGGACTGATTATTAATTAAACTTATTACTTTTATTATAAAATCTAAATTCAACAAGATTTCTTACACAAATATGATACTATTTTGATAACACTATGTAGAGATTGATATTATTGATATCTTTATTTTATTCGAATGAAAACCCGTATGTCACTAATATGATCTCTGAAGTCTTACGCAAAGTTTGTGTATTTTTTAATTCAACCTGTTGTTTTTGTTGGTATTCATTGAAGAATTCGTCGCATTTTGTCGCTGTATCCAAACACCAAAATGGATATATTGATAACTTGTATCACCGTTTAGATAACATTGAAAAACAAATACTTTGACAGAATTTCCCAATCAGGTTTGAAGGTAAACTATTATCAGATAGATTTTTTTTTTACTTTCAAGAACAATTTTCTTACTTGAGTGAAACAGATGAGGTCCTCCATATGATTGATTCAGTAGAGGGAAGTACAATTTTGGTATATATCATGATAATATTATGCCTGCCATTTTTGAAAGAGAAAGTGCTAACCATATCTTCAACTGGAGATCCAATGTTGTGGATATTCTGTAAAACTGTCTTATAAAAATACTTTCCAAAAGCAAACTGATATTTTGTCCTACAGGCAAACTTATTCTTACAAGATCATGTGGGACAGCTGTCCTGCAGGATCTTACAAAATCTTGTAGGACAGCCAGCTTTGTCCTTCAGGATCTTGTAAGATCGTGTAGGACAAAACAACTGTCTTGTAAGATCTCACAAGATCTTGTAAGAAAATTTCAAATCCTACAAGATCTTACAAGATTTTTTGGTAAGGGTAACCTTCAGTTGCAGTGTACTTGGAATTATCTTCACTATACAAATGAGGTACATTGTACTGCAGAAAAAAGTTGCAGTGTGGCAATACGAGCTGATCTTGTAAATGAGAAGATCAAAGAAAGTGGAATAACCCTGAACAAACAATATCTCCCTCTATTTTATATGCAAAAGTTAAAGTCCTGGCAGTGTCTCGGCAGTGTGTCTCTTTTATATCAAAAAAGTTAAAGTCCCTGCAGTGTGCTTGTAGTGTGCCTGGAATTTTTCTAAGTTTCTGCAGTGTGTCTGCAGTGTGCCTGGGATTTTTTTCAAGTTTCTGCAGTGTGTTTGCAGTGTGCCTGGATATTTTCTAAGTTTCTGCAGTGTGTCTGCAGTGTGCCTGGATTGTTTCTAAGTTTCTGCAGTGTGTTTGCAGTGTGCCTGGAGATCTGTGCTGTTGCACTGAAGTGTGTCTGCAGTGTGCCTGTAATTTTCTTGTTGTTGCAATGTGGTTGAAGGTTACACTGCAACCACACTGCAACCACACTGCATCTTGGAGTGTACACTGCAAAGCGGTAAGGGTATATATCCTGAAGTGCAAGAAATATCCCTTGATCTTTTCGCCTGGTCTGTCATTAAATAAAGAGAGCAACGGGGAGTAAAGAGAGCAACGGGGAGCAAATAATAATCTTCGTTGATCGCTCATGAACTGGAGTCGACAGCAAGAACTTCGTTAGCTGCCTGCATGGGGGTTGGAAATTTCTCCATCTCGTCCGTACACTCGGCAACATAAAGATATCCCGTAGCCGGTAGGAAGAACGGCTATACAGTGTCTTTTTACGTAGCATGCAAGAAAACATCTGCAGTTGCTCCTGCTTTAATGCGGGCACGCAGGCACACCATAATTTTCATCTCGCCCGTTGAACTTGGCCGCCACTGAATATAGGGCGCTTTCCATTTCGCGTAGTCGGCGTGGCTGCTGGCAATGCCTTGATTGTGCACGTTCCATTTACTGTGCCCGAGCAATGCTGGCTTCGCCTCCGAATGGAAAGCGCCAATACAAGCTCTTCGCCGGTTGAGGCTGGACTGTGATTGGTCGCCAGTCTGACATGCGCGACAGATTTAAGATAGGAACTGTCCCAGATCTTAATCAGCGACATGTCCGATAGAGGAGCGGTTTATTAAGTCTGCGTTTTAATCAGATTGATAGCCCAAGAGAACTCGGAATATGCGCCTTCTCATCCCCACTCGACATTTCCCCCATTTTAAATGGTATGAATGCAAGGCCCTAGAACAGGAATATAATTGGTTGACAACTGAAACATGCACATCATTAGTGTTTTCGGCATGTTTCCATGTTCCTCTACCTAAATGGGCGTTAAATAACATCTGCTACGATTGTTACTGAAGTCTGTCCATTTTAATAAATAAAGGAGCTTGTCAAATATCAGTACCGGTAGTTAACTTTTCTTTTTTTGCATCGTGTAGAACAAACTGAACTCCACAAAATGACCACCATTACTCTGTGATATCGGTAATATATCAGGCTTGAAATATCTTTGTAGGCCTACTTCTCTCCACATAAAACTCCGGTACATTTGGTCAGTAGTATATAAAGAGCAAATTGAACCCTATTTTTCCGCCACCTGTCTCGTGACGTCACTTCCGGTTCAGGTCACGTGACCGGAAGTGACCTTTGCTCCCAAGCTTCCGGTCACGACCGGGAGTTGCAGCGTCTGGAGTCAAAGGTCACTTCCGGTCACGTGACCGGAACCGGAAGTGACGTCACGAGACAGGTGGCCCCCCCTGGCGGCCATCTGAGGAAAAATGGGGTCCAACTTGCTCTTTTACAATAGCGGATATTAATAATGGTGCAACAAAAAAAAGGACTGGTGGCGCCCCCTGTCGGAAGTAGGTCAATAAGGGTCCACATCCCCTTTTAAAAAGTGGATATTAATAACGGTGCACAGGGGGTCACATCCGGGTCACCTGACAGCCCGGAGTTATTTCCCCCAAGTTCCAGTTTTTGCCACCAGGGGCAACGAGAGACTTCAAATACGCTGCATACTCCGGCAATGCCCCGCAATCTCGGGGAATCTCCGACAATGTCCGGCCCTCTCCATGAGAATAGATAGCCTTTATCTGCCCTTCCGAAGCATCCATGGACTGTACAGGGTCCCCGACAATATTGTCATCTATTTGCCCATGTTAACTGGCAAGTGGGGA
The DNA here is from genome assembly GCA_036873755.1 of Hanleya hanleyi. Taxonomy (NCBI): domain Eukaryota; kingdom Metazoa; phylum Mollusca; class Polyplacophora; order Lepidopleurida; family Hanleyidae; genus Hanleya; species Hanleya hanleyi. The sequence continues at coordinate 6,892 of JAVTVY010043654.1, read as the reverse complement.
ACCCTCAGTTTCTCCATACAGTGGGAGAATGGAAAGGGTTCTAGGAATTGAACCCGGGTCGCTTTATCAAGAGGCCGACGCTCTACCATTAGGCCACGAGTCATATGATACAAACCAAGGTTGAAAATAGCATATATATGCCTACTATATGGCCCACACTGGCCCACTGCCCAATGTTGAACCTAATGCGAAATTTACTCATGGTCATTGTAGTATGGGTTGTTTGGTTTTGTTTTTCACATTTCAACACCTAGAACACGATGGGCAGGGTCATGAAGCGATTGGTGGAATTTTTTTGAAAAAAGTCACTGTGCGCATGGGTGGTGGGTAAATAGCGCTGGGAGGACGTTTTGGGACCTAGAGGGGTCCCTAGAGGTCCGATTGAGTCGAGCGAGGTATCAATGTGAAGCATACGTGAGGGAGCATCCGACGGGCTGGGTGTGACGTAACACTGGCGTCATTCTGCGCATGCGCAATGGACAAAGAGTACGGGAATACACGTTTTGGGGTCCAGGTGGGCCACTATTGGACCGATTGCATCAAGTGAGGTATCATTGTAAAGCATACGCGAGGGAGCATCCAGCGGGATGACAGAAACGTGAAACTGACGTCATTCTGCGCATGCACAGTAGACAAAGGGTATGGAAATAGACGTTTTGGGGTCTAGGTGGGCCACTACTGGGCCGATTGCATCGAGTGAGGTATCATTGTAAAGCATACGTGAGGGAGCATCCGATGGAATTGGTGTGACGTAAAACTGACGTCATTCTGCGCATGCGCAGTAGACAAAGACTATGGAAATAGACGTTTTGTGGCCGAGAGGGACCACTATTGGTCCGATGGAGTCGAGTGCGGTATCAATGTAAAGCATACATGGAGGAGCATGCGCCTGGACTAGTGTGTTGTTTGTTTTCAACATTCTGCGCATGCGCAGACAGGGAATTGTGGGAAAATGGTATGGAAATATACGTTTTGGGGTCTAGGCGGGCCTCTAGTGGTCCGATTTCATCAAGTGAGATATCATTGTAAAGCATACGCGAGGGAGCATCCGACGGGATGGGTGTGACGTAAAACTGACGTCATTCTACGCATGCGCAGTAAACAAAGTCTATGGAAATAGACATTTTGGCATCTAGGCGGGTCACTAGTGGTCCGATGGAGTCGAGGTGTCAATGTGAAGCACTCGTGAGAGAGCATCCGGCGGTATGGCTGAAACGTGGAACCGACGCCATTCTGCGCATGCGCAGTAGACAAACTGTATGGACATGGACGTTTTGGGGTCTAGGTGGGCCACTATTGGTCCGATTGAGTCGTATGAGATATCAATGTGAAAGCCCGTTCCTTCTCATTCACCAAACGCTATATAGACGATCTTCTCGCTGTGGATAATCGCTATATAAATGACGCAGTGAAGGATATATATCCACGTTCACTGGATTTGAAGGAAACTACAGATAATCCTACAGGCACATCGTATTTAGACCTATATCTCTATAAAATGAAGCGGGCCTTGTCTCTCGTCGACTGTATGACAAATATGGCGTATACATATCTCGCTTAGTGGCATTTGCTAGATCCTGTGTTAAATGTGATGATTTTAATCAACGTCACAAAACATTGTTGCAGAAACTTGTAAAACAGGGCTATTCCACCAAGCGCCTCCACTCAAAGTTTCTCAAATTTGGCGATACATATCGCATGCTGATAGCAAAATACGAACGTAGCGTGCAAGATCTATGGGGCTACGTTTCGTAACATGTCTAATTCCGCTTAACCCGGGGCTAGGGGCCGTATGAGCCCATGTACTTCAAGATCCTCATGGTACTCATATGAACAGCCACAATCAAAGCGTGACTGAGGTACATCATTTTTAGATGACGACTCTATAACGAATATTATGGATTAAGAATACTGATCAGCGATACGGATTTGATATTTTGGAACATCATGATGTCTTGCCGGCATCATTGAAAATTGATGACCGCTTCTCTCTTGCAGGAAACAAGCCTATGTTTATGTATACTTTTGTCTTTTTGAATTTGGTGCTAATACTGTTATATGGAAATGGAATAGGTCTTTGGATTATGGACGCGGATATTCTCTAATGGACGACGGCTGGATTATGAATGACGGACTAGACGCTTGTAATTCGTGAAGGAGCATCCGCCTGGACTACTGTGTCGTCTGTTTTCAACATTCTGCGCATGCACAGACAGGGAATTGTGAGAAAATTAAACATTTATAAACAATGTTTCTATTCGTTACTAAATCAAACCTGCTTCAATTATTGCCTTTAAACTCCATTTAAATGCACAATCAAACGTAGAAAACGGAAGTTAAAACTAAAAATTATCTCCCCTAGGAGAGAGAGTTATCCGCCCCTAGGAGAGCTCTTACTCTTCCCAACGTGGTTACTATATAAGACAACGCCAGCCCATTCTCGCCCTCTTTCTCATTGTAACAACCGAGACCAGTAGTGAACTAGGCCGCGGTCTGAGGGGAAGGACGGGAGGGCGCATTAAATTGAAGCAGGTTTGATTTAGTAACGAATAGAAACATTGTTTATAAATGTTTAATATTCGCTTCCTAAATCGTAAACCTGCTTCAATTATTGCATCAGTACCAACAGGAGGAAGGAGGGAAACCTCGGCCATGTAGCAGATTCAAAGGCAGGCTAAGTAACCGCTGGGAAGACACAGACATGGATATGAGCATGAGACATCAATAATCAAACAATAGAAACCCTGGTCAAGGACGGAAAAGGTTAAAATGTGGATAAGATACAGTTGTACTTATCTTGATTGTCTACATCCATGTAGCTGTGCTCGTGGTGTGGAAGTAATTTCAACCGAGAAAGGACCCCTACCCGCAGGTTGATAGGTCTACTCGTGAAGCCATCTCTACCGAGAAAGGACCCCTACCCGCAGGTTGATAGGTCTACTCGGGAAGCCATCTATACCAAGAAAGGACCCCTACCCGCAGGACGATAGGTCTACTTGGTAAGGCTTATCTGCATGCAGATTCTTGGCTGTTCCTAAGTCCGGGTGAAGCAGAACCAGTCCGTGCCTAGAGGTCGCCAAGCCACACCACTCTCAGTCCACAATCGTCTTACGTCCAACTTGCCTTGAGAGTTGAGCGTAGATGACGCAGCTGAGATCATGAGAAGGAAGTCAGATTCAACCTGAAAGACACAATCAAAACCGCAGTTAAGGTAAAGATTACACTCACCATGGAGTCAGGCATCTTAGAGAGATGATTTAGTGTCCGACATCTCTTAGAGGATCCAAGGTCGTCCATCTGACTTATTTCCTCCTTCAATATGTGATCGAATCAAATGTGGACTAATAGTATGAATGAGATGAGATGAAACAGCAATTTGCAGATTTGCTGCAATGATACAAAATGCCGCCCCCCCCCCTTTTTTTAAAAATTTAGTTGACCACGTGCTGGGCATCTATAAGCGGCCCAAGCGTGGTCATCCTATCTGACTGGACTGACATATCTCTCAGATAGAAATTGGTGAACGTGGAGTTCGCCGTCCAGACAAGGCTGGACAATGTCAAGGAGGAGCAGGTTCTTCTATAAATCTCAACAAAAGAAACCTGGCCGGAAAAGCCGAGGGCAATTATGGAGTAGTAATAGAAGATACTAATCTAACCTATCTTTTGAGTGTCATCCTCCATGTAGCTGGGATGACACAGATAAGGGAATAAACATGAGACAAACGATAAGCAACAAGAAAAACCCTGGTCAGAGACGAAAAGGGTAAATCATGGATATGATACAGATATACTTATTCTTGAGTGCCTCCATCCATGTAGCTGTGCTCGTGGTGTGATATGCAAACTCTACCAGGATGTCAGGATCCTCTACCACTCGGGTTGTTAGGTCTTCTTGGTCTTAGAGGGCGCCAAGCCACGCCATTCTCAATCCACCAACGACTTACGTCCAACTTGTCTTGTGAGTTGAGCGTAGGAGACACAGCTGAGATCATCCAGAAGAAAGTCAGTTTCAAGCTGAAAGACACAAGCAAAACCGTAGTTAAGGTAAAGAGTAAACTCTCAAAGTGTCAGACCTCTTAGATTGATGATTAGAGAGTCCATGGTCGTCTATCCGACTAATTCCTTCCTTCAAAGACGATCATGATGAAGAGCAAGATGGCTGCCTTGCTGCAATGGTGACAAATTCTGCCCCCCCCCCTCTCTTCCTGAAAGAACTAACCACGTGCTAGGTAGCCCTTAGTGGCCCAAGCGTGGTCACACTATCTGACTGCACTGACATATCACACAGATAGAAATTTGTGAACGTAGAATTTGCTGTCCAGACACAAGACTGGACAATGTCATGGAGGGACAAGTTCTTCCATAAAGGTCATGTGTAGCGATGGTACGAAACACATTAGAAGAAGCAGAAGACAGTAGTGGGGGCGTCAATAGTAAATCTACCTTCTGGCAATTGATAAGACTATTTTATGGTCTTCTTCAACTACGCGGCTTTTTTAAATATCAAGCCTTGCTGACAGGCGAAGGGATATGATAACCGTAGCCGAAAGCCGCGAACGAAATCGGTACGAGTAAGATAGTGGCGGATGGCTCGAACAGGAACTAGCAGAAGATCGTCCACGAGGCCATGTACAAGTCTGACAACGCAGGAATGGAGTACGAACGTTGAGCGCACGGACCTGAACGAACAGACTCATTTTTGGCGATAAATTCAGGAATGGGCCGAAAAGGAATGCAAGACCAATCCGCTGTCCAGGTCATAGAAGATCTTTCAAGAGCATAAAGTTGAGACACTCTGGACGCCAAAGCAAACGCCGCCACAAAGGCCGTCTCATAAGACACAGCTTTTATAGACGCGGACTCTAAGGGTTCAAAAGGTGGTATAGTCAGGGCACACAGAACCACACCGATATCCTATTTCGGTAACAGTTGGCGAGTACAACGCGACTGTAATGCGAAGGCGCGAATAAGCGCAGAGATATTATCGTTAAGGCTAATGTTGGTACCAAAAGAAAGACGTAACACCCAGCCAGAGCAGAACGATAGCCTTCCATGGTGCTAATATGAGACTTCCTATCCTGGTGAAGGTGAAGGAGGAAGTCAATTACGAGGGAAATAGAGTCGGGAACGGTATCACGACCTCGGCACCAGGACAAATAATCCGCTGTAGAGACCGAACCCGAAAAACGAACGTAGCGAGTAAGGTCCTACATATAATAAGCAACCCTAAGGTAGATGACAGAACCATAATGTCAAAGTCTAACCATTGGTGTAACGGTCAATACAGGAATAAAGTACTTGAAGGAGAAAGTCGGAAAAACTGTCCCCCAAGTACACCACAAAAACATTGTGTTGTTTAAGCACAATCCAAAGGTAAACGGATCTCAACACAATGTTTGTGTGTTAAAGTCAACATGGTACTGTGTTAATACAACACTGTGCTGAATTCAATTAAAGGCGACCAGTCCGTCATTCACAATCCCGCCGTCGTCCTCAGAGAATATCCACGTCCATAATCCAAAGACCTATTCCATATAACAGCATTTGACCAAATACTGTTGATTCCAATACAATTTTGATATTCTGAACTCCAGACTGGAAACAACAAGGTCTGAACAGAACTCTCTTCGTAGAGAAACGATGAACGTAAGTAAATCACAATGTGAAGAACCCGAGAGGAATTGATACCAGTGGATGGTTGACGCCAAACGAACGGACTTCCCCTCCCGCCGACGACCGACGATAGAGAATCAAAGGAAGTGCCGATGAATGGATATAAAATATGTATCTCGCAAATGAAGAAATGACGTGACAAACGGCGTTATGGCGAACCGGAAAACGTCTAACCGATGTAATAGAACGACGCACAGGTGTATGAGAGACACATGCCGGCGTAATGAACATGTCGTCAAGGTGTAATAGGAAAGCGTAATGTGAAAAAATGCGAGAAACGTTGTATATGATAAACAACGTAGTGATTTCCTCATTCACAACAACTTAATGTATATACATGCTCATAATGGAGCAGGATACAAACTTATAAAAGTACACGACGTAACCGAAGGGCGTTGCAAACAGTAACCCCGAAGTCGATTGTAATAAATTTTCCTTCTCTTTAAACGCAGTAGAGATGAACATATTAAATGTTTGTAGCGTTAATCACCAAATGTAAGCTCAATGAGATAAATGGGATTATGGATCTTTGTGTCAGTGAACATGAAATAATGTGTCAATGAATATGGTTACATTATGACCTCTCCCGATATAATTTGTCTCCTGTACATGAAATTCAGTACTGGAGTTTTATATGGAGAGAATATTAAACATTTACAACAATGTTACTATCAATAACCAAAAAGTCACACAATCGACATCCAGAACAAAGATTTTTCCAGGAAACCAAAACAAATCCTTAAAGAATTCTAAATTCCCGAAGAGAGGAAAAACATTTAAAGTCTCTCGCTGGCAGGAAAAAGAGGTTATTCAAAAATTTAGAATTTGAAATGACCCAACACGAACAAATTTGTCGAGAAGAGGAAGAACAGTAAGAACATTACTAAAGAGCAGTTTGATGCTCTAGTAGACTGTACCGGTAATACATACTTGGTAGAAAGAAACCATAGAAGACTTCACGACTTACGTGTCATTAGGCTTAAACCTTGGCCGGACCAATACATTCCCACTCACGCTAGTAAAATTTTAAATTTTCTCATAGGGAAGAATTAAAATTAGTGCATAACTCCATCTGAATTATAAGCGTAACACAGTATACAAATGGAACCAGCTTAGTGAGAAACAAACAAATCACATGTATAAAACAAATTTGTGTATCAAGGCATAGCACAGTTTCACAATAAACAGTGGGTAATAGGATTACATACTCACGATAA
>JAVTVY010043653.1:0-20818 GCA_036873755.1 Hanleya hanleyi | reverse complement strand
ATACAGTATTTAAGGGGGAATACATGTATGTGTAACATATTGATACAGTATTTAAGGGGGAATACATGTATGTGTAACATATTGATACAGTATTTAAGGGGGAATACATGTATGTGTAACATATTGATACAGTATTTAAGGGGGAATACATGTATGTGTAACATATTGATACAGTATTTAAGGGGGAATACATGTATGTGTAACATATTGATACAGTATTTAAGGGGGAATACATGTATGTGTAACATATTGATACAGTATTTAAGGGAGAATACATGTATGTGTAACATATTGATACAGTATTTAAGGAATACATGTATGTGTAACATATTGATACAGTATTTAAGGGGGAATACATGTATGTGTAACATATTGATACAGTATTTAAGGGGGAATACATGTATGTGTAACATATTGATACAGTAGTTAAAGGGGAATACATGTATGTGTAACATATTGATACAGTATTTAAGGGGGAATACATGTATGTGTAACATAATGATACAGTATTTAAGGGAGAATACATGTATGTGTAACATATTGATACAGTATTTAAGGGGGAATACATGTATGTGTAACATATTGATACAGTATTTAAGGGGGAATACATGTATGTGTAACATATTGATACAGTATTTAAGGGGGACACATGTATGTGTAATATATTGATACAGTATTTAAGGGAGAATACATGTATGTGTACTACATTGATTACAGTATTTAAGGGAGAATACATGCATGTGTAACACATTGATACAGTATTTAAGTGGAGAATACATGCATGTGTAACATATTGATACAGTATTTAAGGGGGAATACATGTATGTGTAACATATTGATACAGTATTTAAGGGGGAATACATGTATGTGTAACATATTGATACAGTACTTAAGGGGGAATACATGTATGTGTAACATAATGATACAGTATTTAAGGGAGAATACATGTATGTGTAACATATTGATACAGTATTTAAGGGAGAATACATGTATGTGTAACATATTGATACAGTATTTAAGGGGGAATACATGTATGTGTAACATATTGATACAGTATTTAAGGGAGAATACATGTATGTGTAACATATTGATACAGTATTTAAGGGGGAATACATGTATGTGTAACATATTGATACAGTATTTAAGGGGGAATACATGTATGTGTAACATATTGATACAGTATTTAAGGGAGAATACATGCATGTGTAACATATTGATACAGTATTTAAGGGAGAATACATGTATGTGTAACATATTGATACAGTATTTAAGGGAGAATACATGTATGTGTAAGATATTGATACAGTATTTAAGGGGGAATACATGTATGTGTAACATATTGATACAGTATTTAAGGGGGAATACATGTATGTGTAACATATTGATACAGTATTTAAGGGAGAATACATGTATGTGTAACATATTGATACAGTATTTAAGGGAGAATACATGTATGTGTAACATATTGATACAGTATTTAAGGGAGAATACATGTATGTGTAACATATTGATACAGTATTTAAGGGAGAATACATGTATGTGTAACATATTGATACAGTATTTAAGGGGGAATACATGTATGTGTAACATATTGATACAGTATTTAAGGGAGAATACATGTATGTGTAACATATTGATACAGTATTTAAGGGAGAATACATGTATGTGTAACATATTGATACAGTATTTAAGGGGGAATACATGTATGTGTAACATATTGATACAGTATTTAAGGGAGAATACATGTATGTGTATTTCATTTAGCAATCAGCTGAAGTGTGATAACGTGACTGCCGCACAAAAATATCTGAATGTATGTATGATATAAAAAATGTATGAACATTTCTTATATACATGTATATGTACCCGGTATAGATGGGAAGAAGCGACAATTCACCATCTCACTATCATGACTTGCCCCAGGATCTCTTTGTATACATGCATGTAGACTTAACAGATAGTTCCAGTTCATCCCTGTTTTGTACAGCTTTCCCACAGAACTAGTGAAGCATGGATAGCGTCCATTGAATGTGAAGGTACTCAAGCATGGATGGTGTCCATTGAATATGAAGGTACTCAAGCACGGATGGCGTCCTTGGTGTAAAGCCTCTCCAAATCCCTCCCACCCCGCCCCAGTTCCATGGACTCCTGGTCATCATGCCATTGCTCCATATTACTTCCTTGTATTATTTCTCATTTCAGAAAACCCTTTCAAATACACATACTGACATAGTGAGCCATTGAAGTTCACAAAAAGGCATGCAGTACATTTAATCACACTTGAGAGCTGCCTTAATTACAAATACATGTATCACTGGGTAAGTACATCTACACTTGATTCTTGTATAGTCTGGTATTTCACAGGAACTGATAGCAACATGTACATGTACATATCAATATACATGTACATGTACATATCAATATACATGTACATGTACATATCAATATACATGTACATGTACATATCAATATACATGTACATGTACATATCAATATACATGTACATGTACATATCAATTATATTGAGAGTAACAATTAAGCTTTCTGAGAACCCCAACATCTCAACATCTCAACATCTCGCCTTGCGGGCTCATCCACCAAAGCTGCAGCACTATTGAAAGCATACATGTAGAGCAAACAATAACGTCTGGAATAGATGATGTGGTACAGACAATAATGTCTGGAATACATTATCTGGTCCATACAATAACATCAGTCCTATGTGGGATTACTGCCAGATAGGTCAATCCCGTGTAGGATGGATAGGTCAGTGTCGTGGGGTTACTGCCGCATATTAAGGCAGTCCAGTGTGAGATTACTGCTGGACAGGTCAATCCCATGCGAGATTACTGCTGGATAGGCCAGTCCTGTGTAGGATTACTGCTGGATGGGCCAGTACTGTGTGTTATTACTGCTGGATAGACCAGTCCCCTGTGGATAGTCAAGTCCCAAATGGGATTACTGCTGGGTAGGTGAGTCTTGTATGGGATTACTGCTGGATAGGCAAGTCTTGTATGGGATTACTGCTGGATAGGTGAGTCCCGTGTGGTATTACTGCTGCATAGGCAGTCCAGTGTGGGATTACTGCTGCATACGACAATCCTGTGTGGGATTAATGCTGGGGAGGTCAATCCCATGTCGGATTATTGCTGGATAGGCTAACCTTGTGTGGGATACAGCGGGATAGGTTAGTCCCATGTAGGATTATGGCTGGATAGATCAGTGCCGTGTGGGAATACTGTTGCATATTGCAGTCCAGTGCGAGACTACTTCTGGATAGGTCAGTCCTGTGTGAGATTACTGCTGGATAGGGCAGTCTCGTGTGGGATTACTGCTGGATAGGCCAGTCTCCGGTGGGATTACTGCTGGATAGTTGAGTTCCATATATGGAATTACTGCTGGATAGCCCAGTCCTGTGTGTCATTACTGCTGGATAGGCCAGTGCCATTTGGGATTACTGCTGGATAGGTCAGTCCTGTGTGGGATTACTGCTGGATAGGTCTGACCTAGGAAAACATGAAACATGTCCACCAAGTTTTCCATGAAAGGTTCAGCAAACTTTCCATGTACAGATCTTAATGTGTATTTTTGCCCAACAAAAACATTATCTATGTAAACAAACAAAGTCTAAACTGCTATATTTACATGTAGGACAAAAATTCATATTTAATGTCATATTTCTTAAATAGCACATGTAAATCCTCAAATCACATTGAACTTGGGCAGCAAGTGTCAAACTCATCCAATGAAAGCTGGCAGCTTCAGCAAACTTTCCATGTACAGGTGTACATGTGTGTACATTATCATTGGCAGATTACTAAGACAAAACCCCTCAAAATCTGAACAAAAATTAATATTTCATCTCCTAAATGGCTGTTTATATGCTAAGGTGTACAAATAGGTGTGACACAAGAGTTCAAATCCCACTTTCAGATAAGCAGTAATTTCTGGTGAAGAAATAATAGAGAGACCTTTCTTTGCTGTATGCAAAATTAACAGTTAAAAGATAAGCTATGCATTACCTTTGGTAATTCACAGTGCTTTGCAATAAATAATGTATTACTGTCAATGTTAGACGAACGTTGACAGACATTTCTGGATGATTTGATCATTTTCTTTTTCATTTTATTAAACAAATATCACTGTTTATCACTCAAATTTAATACTGAACTCTGTCCAGTGAATAAACATGAAAAAAAGAATTTCTCTAACATTTTTGAGATTTTTAGGGGATTTTTTTTCATAAATGTTGGACAAACATTGACAGACGAACATGTGCTGTATCACAAAACATCTATTTCTCAGTTAGAGAAGATATATCCATTTTATAATCTATGAGCAGAGGATATCATTCCATGGAAACAGAGATGAAACAAATACATTGATAATCCATCTTATCAAGAGATAAAATTGTCATAACACAGTTGGACGAACACATGACAGACGAACATTGACAGAAATCCATGTGATGTATTACAAGAAGTCTAGGTCTCTTCTGATGGAGATCTATGCACTTATAGCTAGGAACTGGGGAGTATATTCAATAAAAGTCATTGACTTGATCACTTACTTGGTTTAATAAAAAAAAAACGTATTTAAGTCGGACTAAACACATGACAGACAAACTGTTGGACGAACACATGACAGATGAAATGTTGGATGAACATTGACAGATAATCATGTGCTGTATTACGAGAGCTAGGTCTCTGCTGATGGAGATATTTGCACTTATCAGCAAGGAACTGGGGAGTACATTCAATAAAAGTATAAATGTCATTGGACTGATCACTTATTTAGTATACTAATAAATAAACACATAATTAGTCGGACAAACACATGACAGACAAAATATTGGACGAACATTGACAATGATTGACAGACAATCATTCGTTGTATTTACAAGCAGGCCAGGTTTCTGCCAATGGAGATCTATGCACTTATCAGCTAGGAAATGGGGAGTACATTCAATAAAAGTGTGAAAGTCCTTATGTTGATCACTTATTTAGTGTAATAATGAAAACTAAAACATATTTATGTTGGATGAACACATGACAGACAATTCAAGCTTCAACTTCAAAACAATCCAGGCGAAGTTTAAATTAACATCAACCGCCCTGGGAGAGGGTTTGAGATCATTGCATAGAATTAGGCCCCAAGTTTCATGAATTTTCCAATTGTGAAAATTCATAGCATAGTTGACAGACAATGTTAGTCCAACCAAGTGTTGGGGTTTTTCAACCAAAAAAAATTGGTTTGTCCATTAATCAACAAATTTTATAGGAAAGAAATTGGGAAAAATGATCACCTTTCACCACATATCAGTTTGCTGCAACACACATGTTTATTATTTGAAATATGCCCACCCGAAATTCCCATATTGTGTACATGTCACAATTTTCTTATAAAAATCAAGCAATAAATAGTGAATATGGATAAAAAAAATTCTCAATTCTGATGTCCAGGGCATGATATTATAATATTTATCTCTGCAAACATTATGGAGTAAAAAAAACTGTTTTTGCTCTTGTACTGAACAGATTCAATAAAACAATAAACTCCTTGAAAAATTAATACCCAATTTGTACACCTTAGCAAATAAATTGCCAAATAGCACAGGGACATCCTATAATCATATGAAATATGTGTACCAAGTTTTATAATCATCCAACGAAACCTGACAAATTCAGGCAACTTTTGAGTACATTTTTCTAACAAAAAACCTTTTAATGATATTTTTATATACATGTATATTTTTATCTATTTTTTTTTGCAAATTCCGAAACCTCATAATTTGGACACAAATTAATATTTTATCTCATAAATAGCACAGGCCAAGCCTGGAAATAACGGGCCGGTCACGGACAATGTCCGACACCGAATGTAGTCTGGATACCTAACCCACATTACGCTACGTCATCCTTCGCTGCATATAGGGTTAGGCCTTGGCCGGCATTTTGTTGACGCGACCTTGACCCCTTGAGCCGAATCACGTGACTTGCGAAGACGCAGAAGTTGTCAACATTACAACAGCAGGTTGGTGTCTTTTATGTCAGTTTTTACTATTTCAGTTTGTGGTTTCTGCTTGAACATGAACATATTTATAGAGTATGGGTGCCAATGACTGGTTAACTCGTACAAAATAGGACAGGGGCTGATGTATTTGTAAAAATATTGACAACTTTGTGCGATGAGTGTGTCCCGTCTTGGCGCCATTGTGAAGCAAGTTTGGCACGAAATGCTGTAAAATAGTGGGTAAATAATGTTTTCGAAAACAGATTATCCGACTACTCAGAATTAGCTCAACTTGGGTGTTTATAAAGTACATATCCCTGCTTGTTTTGAGACCTTCCATTTGTTGTTGCATTCAGTAGTTCAAGTTGAGCACCAATTTAAAGGCAAAGGGTGCGGTGACTGAATTGGTGTGTTTTACAGTTTACAGTCTCGCACGTGTTGATATTCACATTGTCAGTCGTCATTCTGTTCAAATATTTCACCCAAAATCGGATTGCAACCGTTTATATATTATATTATTCATATTCATATATTTTTTACTGCCTATTTAGGGCCTATATATATTCAGTAAATTAAAATTATATCAACAATTAGCTCCCATTACTCCAGCCCCCTCCTCCCCCCCTCCACACACAAATTTCAATATTTTGATTTTATTTCAGGGTTTTGTGATTCACATATTAATCTGTGAAGAAATTAAATTATTTCATTTAAATTTACAGTGACTTGTGATGCCGATTTGTTTGAGGCAACGCCACAGTCCAACTTTTTGATGATCGAATCGGCTTATTAAGGTGAAGTAACAAAAGATGAATGTTTTTAAGTACCATATCTAATAATTCTAATGAGGAAGTCTAAAATCACCTAGTTTTCCAGAGATCTAATTTCTTTGTTTCAAATGAGGCCTCTCTGTGCGCAATATATACAAACACAAATATACAAATATGTAATAGTTTTATGATCTGAACTTGTCTCAGGCATTGGCAATGATGAATTCTTTGGGCCTTGATAGATGATATCAAGATATATGATTTTGCAGACTAAGTTTACCTTGGATAAAAATTCAGCGATACTGTATACGGAATATGTAAATTAGTTCAATGGCTATAACAAAAAAAAATGTGCTTGTTAAAGTTTGAGGCCATGATTTCCCATTATACATGTATAAACAGAATCAAGCTGATCCAATTACTTTTTAAGATCACATCAACTAAGAATGGTAGTTTTGCTGTGTGGAAAATGATACATGTACTACATTTTGATACCTACATCATATACTGAACTGTCTCTCGTGTAATAAACGTTCATTCTACACATCATATCGCCATGTGCAATATGAAAGGTATTTTATAAACATTATGTCATTAGCGCAAACAAATCAAAATTGAACCTGTCCTTTAATACACAAATCATGTGTACTCTTGCTCTCACGTTGCAGAACCTAAAACCACCATTGAGTTTGGAGGGAAAGTTCAAACCTGAACACTGGCTGTCATATATGTGGAGGAGTTGAAAGTAAGATACATTCTAATTTTAATTAGCAATTGCTTAAGATGAGTTTGTTATTTATTCAGTGGGTGGCACTGAACAAATGTATAACTACACATCAAAGAATGGTTTTCTAAAAACAAAAACAAAACTTTGTTTTTACATGTAGATATTAAATCTGGAAAGATGTGTAAGCTTATTCTAGAATTTTGATGTGTTTCTAGAAATAAATATATTTTCTTGTAATTTCATAAGACATAAGTGGACAAATACGTAGTCTTTAATATCTAACTAATTACCCCAAAGTTATTTACACTGCTAGCTTTCAGATTTACCTCCAATATTTAATGTATTAGAATCACTAATTCTGATTCTTTAAAAATATTCTAGGACATTAAATGTCATTTTCTTATTGCAAGAAAAATAATCGGTTCATGGGGTAAAAATCTTTAAAATTTATGAGTTAAATTTTCTCACCCCATGGACAGATTATCTTTCACAAAACAAGAAAATGACAGTTTCAGTCTCAAAATATGTTGAAGAATTCAATGTAGAAGATCAATATGTAAGCTATCATCACAAGCAAAATTTGGGTAATTTATCTTGGATAGCAAAAAAAATCTATTATCATTTATGTAGCATGTTTGTAAAAAAATGGTTTTACATCCATATTAATTAACATTCATCACTCATTTCACCACAGCCTTCCAAGTTTGGTTGAACTATTTACAATTTCTCGGGGAATACATGTATCTCACAAGTTGATAAAAATAATCTGTTTTCCTTGGTATGTAATACTAGTATACTAGTTATGTGCTAAAAATAATTATATCTTATTCAGTGCATAGTTAGTATTGTTTAAGCTTACATATTGCTGAGGAACAAACAAGTTCACCTATACATGGCCAAATAGAATGTAAGTGATCAAATTGTCTTCATATGGTGACTTTAGGGTTCTTTGGAATGTCAGATTATATGTACCTTGAACCCTTCAAACATGTCAGATGAATTTGTAATTGTATACATTGAGAAACGGTAGCTAGGGTTCCCTACAACTTATATGAACAATTGTGAAGTAGACATTTAGATGACTTCAGTGAAAAAATAGCTCTTTAAAAGGTAGAATGAAGTATACTTGCTATGTTGATGTGATTCTATGGGTCAGTTAAGTTTTTCAGATATATCATAACTTACATTTGTTTTGTTCTACAGCTTGAAGATTGAAATACCAGAAGTGAAGAGAAACAGAAATAAAAGAAGACATTTTGAAAATGCAGACCCATGCTCTCTTCAATGTGGACTGGACATATTAACTCTTACATTATGATTTTTCGAGAAACAACAGAGTACTGAATGATACAGGCCTTCATATATGGAATAATACAGGGAGCAACACATAGAAAATATTAAAATAACTGAATCTTTAATATCTGAACTGAGAGGAGTATAACATGGACTGATTGTGAATCAGACGGAATTGATCCATGAACTCACTGGCTTCCAATGAATGTGGAGTCATATGTTTTTCTCTGCAATAGACTTTGAAATGTGGGATAGGGAGTACCGGTATGCCATTTGACAGAATATTCTTTAATTTTAGGTGTGTAGCAATCCATTGCCTCCAAATGCTTTTAAACCGAACCTTGAAAGACTAAAAGGACTTAAATATTAGGCCAAAAAAATGTGATGCCATGTAATACAACATCCTGCGTTTTTTTTCTCTCTAAATTATTTTCTTCAGCTTTTTTTCCAAATCCACCATTTGTTATGCTGGAACTGATTTCAATAGACAGAATAAAAATTATATGACATGCAAGTGCTTCCCAGTTATTTATAGGACCTACAGTCATTCAAAATGAATTTTAGGTTTCCTGTAACCCTACGAACTCATATTTTTTGTGATAAATATAAATCAGCATCACTGTTGTTGCACTTTCTCTTCCACTAGACTGAGGTCAATAAATCCTTTCAGTAATAATCATCTACACATGTCCAGTTCCATATCAGTTGTAAAACCACTCTAGCGCTAGGTGCACCCACTTCAATTATGCATCAAAGCGAAGAAGCCAAGGGACATCTCTTTTGAGATTTGATTTGACTGGGTTCGCGCAGATGGTAATAAATATAATTTTGAAATTCACAAGTTGGAAATCATCTGCATGAATGCAGTCCAATCAAACCTCGACAGAGATTTGCCTGGGTGTGTTTTTCTCGGTATATGAGAACAGTGGTAACATCATTCACTATACGCCGACATCAAATATATCTTCTCTTCAGTGCGCCTGGTGTTCATTTTTCGCACACTGATTTAAATTGTTAATTTCTGTGAGATGCGTCTGGAAATTTCGTCCGGTGTGCTCGGGAGCAAATAAGCCACAGGTGCATCTTTGCTGAAGCCTCGTACTGGTTTTAGTTTTAAGAAGGTCCACGTGAATATCTAGCGATATTCAACCGGACATGTGCGGATAGATGGGAGCTTTTATAAGAGATATTCTTACTCTTAAATTTGCAATCAACGAATAACTGGCCATTACTAAAGGTGAAATCCGCTTGTCTTATGTATTTTGTTCCCAGGCTTTATTGGTATTGTTCGCATTTGGTAAAAACATTATGTTCGGTAATGAGTGAGTGAGTGAAGTGAGTCGATCCTAATCCTTCCGTCGGCAAAATAAGGAGAACCATTGACATTAGAACCTTGATTTTTGGCATGAAGGTGCATTAGCGGACTGTTACCAGCAAGTTCTGAGCTGACCTACTTTTGATGAAAATTTCTGGTGATTTTTGATGAAAATCATTGGTGATTCTGACTTGGGCTGTGCCCATCTTAATTTAAGCAGGATTTCAACTTTGGGGGGGGGGGAGGTTTCTAGAGTTCAGTTCGCGTCGGGAGTCCTAATTCCTTCCGTACTTCGTAGGTCCTGTGACGTTTAGTCACACTGCCATGTGATGCATGCAATTATGGCTTCCCGAAACGGTATGATTAACTTTCAGCCAGTGTAGCATGTATAGTCGGCAATGTTTTCCATAGAGTTGCTTTCTGAATGCTATTAAGCTTCTTTATGAAACCTTGAAAACGAGAACAAAAGTTGGGATTGTTTTTTTTTTTTTCAAGCAAACAGTTTGTCTCCAGGTAAAGAAACGTATAATCGCGTTTGCATTCTGCAAAATGTAATTTCAATCTACGCAGTTTCGATTGCATACGCTCACTTCTGTATTTAACAGTTAAGTCATTTCGTATATCTGAGAAGACACTGATCTCAGAGATGAGGCAATAATAACCATTTAAGGATAACCAGGAGAGAGAAAGAATTAAGATTTAATTAAGGATAACCATAACCATAAAAAGGATAATATGGGAATAGAACCGAAAATGCTTTCTGTTGACGAATTGCAACGGCTGGCAAATTGATCACTTGATTTGGAAGATTCGCCATATCTATATCCGATTTTAATTCTGGTATTTCTTCTATCTTGAGGAGATGCTCATTTCGAAAATATTTAGTTTGATGAAGATTTCCTCGTATTTCATGGCGAACACATTACTGGAAAAGATACCGTGTCGATTCACCGGCGGGGAATTTTCCGTGAGATGCCGACACGTAGATTTGGTCACGTTCAGTGAAGTTTAGCAATTAATTTTAAATCTAAATACATTCCCCATGTTTCTTGTATTATAGGATCATGAATGTAGCATAGGATCGTGAATACAACACTTCTGCAGAACATAAAAAATCGAGATAATGGTCAAAAACTCAGATTGACTTTCCATGCCTTGTTGGCACACGTTACTCGAATGAACATGTTCCAGACATTGTAGAAAAACATATATTAAAAATATGATAAAACGAATATTTTTATGAGCCTAGAAGTCGAATCAATTCCTTTTTTTAATTTTGTAACCCCATTTGTTTAACCACAGTAATGTCACATTATTATGACCATGTATTTGTCTGTAGTATATCCGTGATCATAATACATTATACTAATAGTACATCTTTTAGTTTTTTAAATGGAGATAGCCCTTAAATTCTACAGCAGACCATATATCTCGTGCCTTTTCATTCTCGAATATTCTTTCCGAATACAGTGGAATTCATTATGTTTTTCTCGTAAGGCTCGCACGTGTGTTATAACATTTACGGATCAACGTCACGAGAGGCATTATGGGATATGACGTCGCCGCCAAGGCGAAGGTCACAGGACCCGGGGCCAGTCTCTATGTATCCCAACGTTATTAATAGAGACGGGTATCCAGTCTAGAAAATTGGCCGCTCCGACGAACCCTAGTCTGGATACCTAACCCACATTAC
This sequence comes from Hanleya hanleyi, assembly GCA_036873755.1. Taxonomy (NCBI): domain Eukaryota; kingdom Metazoa; phylum Mollusca; class Polyplacophora; order Lepidopleurida; family Hanleyidae; genus Hanleya; species Hanleya hanleyi. Next base: position 9,008 of record JAVTVY010043653.1, on the reverse strand, counting down.
GCTACGTCATCCTTCGCTGCATATAGGGTTAGGCCTTGGCCGGCATTTTGTTGACGCGACCTTGACCCCTTGAGCCGGATCACGTGACTTGCGAAGACGCAGAAGTTGTCAACATTGCAACAGCAGGTTGATGTCTTTTATGTCAGTTTTTACTATTTCAATTTGTGGTTTCTGCTTGAACATGAACATATTTATAGAGTATGGGTGCCAATGACTGGTTAACTCGTACAAAATAAGACAGGGGCTGATGTATTTGTAAAAATATTGACAACTGTGTGCGATGAGTGTGTCCCGTCTTGGCGCCATTGTGAAGCAAGTTTGGCACGAAATGCTGTAAAATAGTGGGTAAATAATGTTTTCAAAAACAGATTATCCGACGACTCAGAATTAGCTCAACTTGGGTGTTTATAAAGTACATATCCCTGCTTGTTTTGAGACCTTCCATTTGTTGTTGCATTCAGTAGTTCAAGTTGAGCACCAATTTAAAGGCAAAGGGTGCGGTGACTGAATTGGTGTGTTTTACAGGTTACAGTCTCGCACGTGTTGATATTCACATTGTCAGTCGTCATTCTGTTAAAATATTTCACCCAAAATCGGATTGCAACCGTTTATATATTATATTATTCATATTCATATATTTTTTACTGCCTATTTAGGCCCTATATATATTCAGTAAATTAAAATTATATCAACAATTAGCTCCCATTACTCCAGCCCCCTCCTCCCCCCTCCACACACAAATTTCAATATTTTGATTTTATTTCAGGGTTTTGTGATTCACATATTAATCTGTGAAGAAATTAAATTATTTCATTTAAATTTACAGTGACTTGTGATGCCGATTTGTTTGAGGCAACGCCACAGTCCAACTTTTTGATGATCGAATCGGCTTATTAAGGTGAAGTAACAAAAGATGAATGTTTTTAATTACCATATCTAATAATTCTAATGAGGAAGTCTAAAATCACCTAGTTTTCCAGAGATCTAATTTCTTTGTTTCAAATGAGGCCTCTCTGTGCGCAATATATACAAACACAAATATACAAATATGTAATAGTTTTATGATCTGAATTTGTCTCAGGCATTGGCAATGATGAATTCTTTGGGCCTTGATAGATGATATCAAGATATATGATTTTGCAGACTAAGTTTACCTTGGATAAAAATTCAGCGATACTGTATACGGAATATGTAAATTAGTTCAATGGCTATAACAAAAAAAAAATGTGCTTGTTAAAGTTTGAGGCCATGATTTCCCATTATACATGTATAAACAGAATCAAGCTGATCCAATTACTTTTAAGATCACATCAACTAAGAATGGTAGTTTTGCTGTGTGGAAAATGATACATGTACTACATTTTGATACCTACATCATATACTGAACTGTTTCTCGTGTAATAAACTTTCATTCTACACATCATATCGCCATGTGCAATATGAAAGGTATTTTATAAACATGATGTCATTAGCGCAAACAAATCAAAATTGAACCTGTCCTTTAATACACAAATCATGTGTACTCTTGCTCTCATGTTGCAGAACCTAAAACCATCATTGAGTTTGGAGGGAAAGTTCAAACCTGAACACTGGCTGTCATATATGTGGAGGAGTTGAAAGTAAGATACATTCTAATTTTAATTAGCAATTGCTTAAGATGAGTTTGTTATTTATTCAGTGGGTGGCACTGAACAAATGTATAACTACACATCAAAGAATGGTTTTCTAAAAACAAAAAAAAACTTTGTTTTTACATGTAGATATTAAATCTGGAAAGATGTGTAAGCTTATTCTAGAATTTTGATGTGTTTCTAGAAATAAATATATTTTCTTGTAATTTCATAAGACATAAGTGGACAAATACGTAGTCTTTAATATCTAACTAATTACCCCAAAGTTATTTACACTGCTAGCTTTCAGATTTACCTTCAATATTTAATGTATTAGAATCACTAATTCTGATTCTTTAAAAATATTCTAGGACATTAAATGTCATTTTCTTATTGCAAGAAAAATAATCGGTTCATGGGGTAAAAATCTTTAAAATTTATGAGTTAAATTTTCTCACCCCATGGACAGATTATCTTTCACAAAACAAGAAAATGACAGTTTCAGTCCCAAAATATGTTGAAGAATTCAATGTAGAAGATCAATATGTAAGCTATCATCACAAGCAAAATTTGGGTAATTTATCTTGGATAGCAAAAAAAATCTATTATCATTTATGTAGCATGTTTGTAAAAAAAATGGTTTTACATCCATATTAATTAACATTCATCACTCATTTCACCACAGCCTTCCAAGTTTGGTTGAACTATTTACAATTTCTCGGGGAATACATGTATCTCACAAGTTGATAAAAATAATCTGTTTTCCTTGGTATGTAATACTAGTATACTAGAACTTTATGTGCTAAAAATAATTATATCTTATTCAGTGCATAGTTAGTATTGTTTAAGCTTACATATTGCTGAGGAACAAACAAGTTCACCTATACATGGCCAAATAGAATGTAAGTGATCAAATTGTCTTCATATGGTGACTTTAGGGTTCTTTGGAATGTCAGATTATATGTACCTTGAACCCTTCAAACATGTCAGATGAATTTGTAATTGTATACATTGAGAAACGGTAGCTAGGGTTCACTATAACTTATATGGACAATTGTGAAGTAGACATTTAGATGACTTCAGTGAAAAAATAGCTCTTTAAAAGGTAGAATGAAGTATACTTGCTATGTTGATGTGATTCTATGGGTCAGTTAAGATTTTTCAGATATATCATAACTTACATTTGTTTTGTTCTACAGCTTGAAGATTGAAATACCAGAAGTGAAGAGAAACAGAAATAAAAGACGACATTTTGAAAATGCAGACCCATGCTCTCTTCAATGTGGACTGGACATATTAACTCTTACATTATGATTTTTCGAGAAACAACAGAGTACTGAATGATACAGGCCTTCATATATGGAATAATACAGGGAGCAACACATAGAAAATATTAAAATAACTGAATCTTTAATATCTGAACTGAGAAGAGTATAACATGGACTGATTGTGAATCAGACGGAATTGATCCATGAACTGGCTTCCAATGAATGTGGAGTCACATGTTTTTCTCTGCAGTACCATGAACACTGTTATAAATAGACTTTGAAATGTGGGATAGAGAGTACCGGTATGCCATTTGACAGAATATTCTTTAATTTTAGGTGTGTAGCAATCCATTGCCTCCAAATGCTTTTAAACCGAACCTTGAAAGACTAAAAGGACTTAAATATTAGGCCAAAAAAATGTGATGCCATGTAATACAACATCCTGCGTTTTTTTTCTCTCTAAATTATTTTCTTCAGCTTTTTTCCAAATCCACCATTTGTTATGCTGGAACTGATTTCAATAGACAGAATAAAAATTATATGACATGCAAGTGCTTCCCAGTTATTTATAGGACCTACAGTCATTCAAAATGAATTTTAGGTTTCCTGTAACCCTACGAACTCATATTTGTTGTGATAAATATAAATCAGCATCACTGTTGTTGCACTTTCTCTTCCACAAGACTGAGGTCAATAAATCCGTTCAGTAATAATCATCTACACAGGTCCAGTTCCATATCAATTGTAAAACCACTCTAGCGCTAGGTGCACCCACTTCAATTATGCATCAAAGCGAAGAAGCCAAGGGACATCTCTTTTGAGTTTGATTTGACTGGGTTCGCGCAGATGGTAATAAATATAATTTTGAAATTCACAAGTTGGAAATCATCTGCATGAATGCAGTCCAATCAAACCGCGACAGAGATTTGCCTGGGTGTGTTTTTCTCGGTATATGAGAACAGTGGTAACATAATTCACTATACGCCGACATCAAATATATATTCTCTTCAGTGCGCCTGGTGTTCATTTTTCGCACACTGATTTAAATTGTTAATTTCTGTGAGATGCGTCTAGGAAATTTCGTCCGGTGTGCTCGGGAGCAAATAAGCCACAGATGCATCTTTGCTGAAGCCTCATACTGGTTTTAGTTTTAAGAAGGTCCACGTGAATATCTAGCGATATTCAACCGGACATGTGCGGATAGATGGGAGCTTTTATAAGAGATATTCTTACTCTTAAATTTGCAATCAACGAATAACTGGCCATTACTAAAGGTGAAATCCGCTTGTCTTATGTATTTTGTTCCCAGGCTTTATTGGTGTTGTTCGCATTTGGTAAAAACATTATGTTCCGTAATGAGTGAGTGAGTGAAGTGAGTTGATCCTAATCCTTCCGTCGGCAAAATAAGGAGAACCATTGACATTAGAACCTTGATTTTTGGCATGAAGGTGCATTAGCGGACTGTTACCAGCAAGTTCTGAGCTGACCTACTTTTGATGAAAATTTCTGGTGATTTTTGATGAAAATCACTGGTGATTCTGACTTGGGCTGTGCCCATCTTAATTTAAGCAGGATTTCAACTTTTGGGGGGGGGGAGGTTTCAAGAGTTCAGTTCGCGTCGGGAGTCCTAATTCCTTCCGTACTTCGTAGGTCCTGTGACGTTTAGTCACACTGCCATGTGATGCATGCAAATACTGCAATTATGGCTTCCCGAAACGGTATGATTAACTTTCAGCCAGTGTGGCATGTATAGTCGGCAATGTTTTCCATAGAGTTGCTTTCTGAATGAAACCTTGAAAACGAGAACAAAAGTTGGGATTGTTTTGTTTTTTTTCAAGCAAACAGTTTGTCTCCAGGTAAAGAAACGTATAATCGCGTTTGCATTCTGCAAAATGTAATCGGCGATCCAACGGCTACATTTGCCAGTACCGGTATGTATTTCAATCTACGCAGTTTCGGTTGCATACGCTCACTTCAGTATTTAACAGTTAAGTCATTTCGTATATCTGAGAAGACACTGACCTCAGAGATGAGGCAATAATAACCATTTAAGGATAACCAGGAGAGAGAAAGAATTAAGGTTTAATTAAGGATAACCATAACCATAAAAAGGATAATATGGGAATAGAACCGAAAATGCTTTCTGTTGACGAATTGCAACGGCTGGCAAATTGATCACTTGATTTGGAAGATTCGCCATATCTATATCCGATTTTAATTCTGGTATTTCTTCTCTTGAGGAGATGCTCATTTCGAAAATATTTAGTTTGATGAAGATTTCCTCGTATTTCATGGCGAACACATTACTGGAAAAGATACCGTGTCGATTCACCGGCGCCGTGAGATGCCGACACGTAGATTTGGTCACGTTCAGTGAAAGTTCAGCAATTAATTTTAAATCTAAATACATTCCCCATGTTTCTTGTATTATAGGATCATGAATGTAGCATAGGATCGTGAATACAACACTTCTGCAGAACATAAAAAATCGAGATAATGATCAAAAACTCAGATTGACTTTCCATGCCTTGTTGGCACACGTTACTCGAATGAACATGTTCCAGACATTGTAGAAAAACATGTATTAAAAATATGATAAAACGAATATTTTTATGAGCCTAGAAGTCGAATCAATTCCTTTTTTTAATTTTGTAACCCCATTTGTTTAACCACAGTAATGTCACATTATTATGACCATGTATTTGTCTGTAGTATATCCGTGATCATAATACATTATACTAATAGTACATCTTATAGTTTTTTAAATGGAGATAGCCCTTAAATTCTACAGCAGACCATATATCTCGTGCCTTTTCATTCCCGAATATTCTTTCCGAATACAGTGGAATTCATTATGTTTTTCTCGTAAGGCTCGCACGTGTGTTATAACATTTACGGATCAACGTCACGAGAGGCATTATGGGATATGACGTCGCCGCCAAGGCGAAGGTCACAGGACCCGGGGCCAGTCTCTATGTATCCCAACGTTATTAATAGAGACGGGTATCCAGTCTACACCGAATGGAGCTTTGGCAGGCACAAATCACTCGGACTCGGTCGTTTTGTCCGGTGACATTTTATACTGGAAAATTTAATCTGTCGACAGTTTTCCACTGTTTTAGAGCAGAGGATGTTCATGCTATTTCAAACCTGAAAAAAATCCGTTTTATTCGTCAAACTTGCAATGACAATTGTCATGCATGGCTAGTCAAAGTCCCTGCCCGACCATGCTTTCCATTGTCGCTGAACGCCATGTTCGCAAAATTGCTGACGTCATCATTATTGTGGGGAAACCCGCGAACTGGGATTCCCTTTGGCAGGATCGTTCTGCGGGCGGGCATGTCAAATTAAGCGATTCTGATCTGATATTTTATAGCTACCTACCACCCGAAACTGGACAAAACTGGTACACTAGACATTGAGGTACAAAATTTAAGAATGCTTTTGGCTGCAATTATTGTTGAACTGCAAAACTGCGGGCAAACGAGTTTAGACTCAGAAATTGACCTTTGCAGCAACAACAACAACAACGTCAACGATCACCTCTCAATGAAAAATGACCATTTGCAAGGTTATAAAATGACAGTCTTGGGTGGTTGATTCTCCTAATTATATCTCGGAGGCATAGTTTTACTTGCTTGGATTTTTACAAACAGAAGACCTGATGGACATCGTTTTTGTTTTTTTCGTTTTTTTTTCCAAGAAATATTGAAGGTATAATTATTTTTGTGTGCATTCATTTTAGGTGCCCATACATGTTACATAACTAAATGTCAGCTTCATAAGGCTGTGGATATCCTTGGAGGTACTGTTGAAATGAAATTTTGAGGGGGTTTTTTTCAGCAAAAACACATCTTGAATACAGAAATTCGGGAAAGTTAATCATGCTGTCAAATTTATTTCATTTAGCTGATCATAATAATTATAAGGAATTATTCTTGATCATAGTACAGTTGTAAGCTGTAGTAGGTTATCATTTGTAGTGCTGATTACAAAATAGTCTTAACGAGGCCCGATACCTTTGTCAGGCACCAAATTTCAAATGTCAGGCACCAAAATATTGATGCCTGTCAAAGTGTCAGGCACCAATGAAAAAATTATTTCCAGGCTTGCAGGCGCATCCTCCAATCATAAGAAACATGTGTACCAAGTTTCATAATCATCCATTGACAGCTGACAATTGCAACAAACTTTCTATGTACAAGTAGAGTTCTGTTAAACAGAAAACTATCATTTGCCATAATTTGGGCAAAAATTAATATTTCATCTCAAAATAGCACAGGTACATCCTCTAATCATAAGAAACCTGTGTACCAAGTTTTATAATCATCTAATGAGAGCTGACAACTGCAGCAAACTAAATTCTATGTGCAGATGTAGGCTACATGTGCTCTTCAGCTAAACGAACTCTATCATAGGGATTTTAACATTGGAGCACCCATGGAATCCCCAGGGGTAATACCCCCAGATGGAATAACCACCCGCCACATTTTTTTTTCCTGATTTTTTACAATTTTTTTTTTAATTTGCTAAACCAAAAACGTCATTTCCAGGCCGGGGACACCGATGATGGACACCGATGATGGCATCCTTCCCCCCCCTCACAATATCTCTCCTTTATCCTTCCCCCCCCCCCTCACAATATCTCTTCTTTACTTGGTAAGGCGAGATAAAAATGTATATATCAGATTGTTTAGGTCATGCATTTGTATATGTTTTGTTTGTTTCTCACCTGTTTCTTGTGAATTGATTTTAGAAATTAAATTTAGAAATTGGAAATCAAAATTATATTTAGAAATTTGAATTTCAAGTTCACACTGAAATTTCTATTTTAAACTAGGAAATGAATTCTCGAAATTTGAATTAAAATCATTACTTTGGAAATTTATATTTTAAACTTTAACGTTTAAATTATGAGAATTGACATTTTAAATTCAAGAAAACTTGAAAGCAATGGGAAGGGGCTTGGGGTCAGACATACTAAGAACTCTTTTTGTTCCAAGTCAGGACTCCAGAGTCCCGGGTAAAAGACTTTTGAACTGGTTATAGTTTTGTACGCAGATTTCTAATGTTTATGAAGTATATAACGAAGTATTGGTATTCAGTGCTATCAGATTACAATCCATGTCAATGAGTAACTGATGGACTGGTATCAGATTACAACCCCTGTCAATGAGTAACTGATGGACTGGTATCAGATTACAATCCCTGTCAATGAGTAACTGATGGACTGGTATCAGATTACAATCCCTGTCAATGAGTATCTGATGGACTGGTATCAGATTAAAATCCCTGTCAATGAGTAACTGATGGACTGGTATCAGATTACAATCCCTGTCAATGAGTAACTGATGGACTGGTATCAGATTACAATCCCTGTCAATGAGTAACTGATGGACTGGTATCAGATTACAATCCCTGTCAATGAGTAACTGATGGACTGGTATCAGATTACAATCCCTGTCAATGAGTAACTGATGGACTGGTATCAGATTACAATGATTAACTGATGGACTGGTATCAGATTACAATCCATGTCAATGAGTAACTGATGGACTGTTATCAGATTACAATCCATGTCAATGAGTAACTGATGGACTGGTACACCTGAAGGCCAGTTAACAGCTGATTGCAGCCTTACAAGTTTTTGCACTTTTTTTTTGGCTTAAACTTTCCACTTTTCACAGAATAACTTCTACATTTTCAATCACATTGTACTACGTTTTTAAAACAACATTTAACACCTGTCAAATACCTCAAGTTTTTTCTCAGTTTTCAGTTAGTGTCATTTGAAAGTTATGGGAAATACTTTGTAATGCAATGAAATAATTCTGTATTTTTCTTCTCAGAAAAAACAAAAAAAACAAAAAACAATTCACTTTTCAAAAATCTGAATGATGAACTGCTCACATATTAGAAATACATTTAACCCAATCATCACCTTTCAAAAAACATGTACAATGCAGCAAACTGTAGCAGTTTATGAGGCAAAAAGGGGGGGAGGGGGTCATTCAATTTGCAAGTGTTTATACCACATGCAAATAATGCAGCAAGAAATGAAGGAAGACAGACCATTGCACAATTTGAATGTATGTATTGACCACCACCATTGTCGGTGACTATCACATGT
>JAVTVY010043652.1:0-22086 GCA_036873755.1 Hanleya hanleyi | reverse complement strand
AGTTATTGACTTGTGTTTCTTTCTTGTCGGAAATTCTTTCATTATTATCGGAAATTCTTTCATTAGTTATGTCTGAGATTCCGATTTCTAATGCATGTAGTTCGTGTGGGCAATTTTGGTCCAGTTTGGACGCCCACACGGTTTGTTTTACTTGTAAAGAGTTGTGTTATCGGCGTAGTTTACGCCGAGTGTGTATTATGGGACCCGTTAGCTTGGAAAATTATGCCCAAGCTAGACGGACTTACCTTTTGCAGACATCTGACGACCCGTCTTTCGGAAGTCGACAGACGCCTGTTAGAAATTGCTCTTGTAAATGACATGAAAACTAACGAAGATATCGTTGGAATTGGATTAAATGTCTCCCATGGTCTTAGTAATCAGACCTTGCCCGCTTCTGTTAATATACTGCCAAGCGGGAGAGTTCTACGTCTAGATAAATCACAAATTTTAGACAGCTTGCGTGTACAGGTGTGGCAATGTCTGGAATTGCAGCCAAACCGGTTCCTTTGTCTAGTTCAACAAAGACTTCTCGCCTCAAACCTACCGTGCCGGAGCCGTCCATTGTTCTCGTCGGACAAAAGAAGGCAGCGGGGTCGCATATTATCTCGACCTCGCCATTGTCTATTGGTTTATCACACTCCGTTACCTCTAAACGTAATAACGTCGTTGTGTGTCGGTTTCTCCTTTGCGGGTTGAATCAAAACGCAGTTCTAAATCCGTTTCTCGTTTTATGGTGGGTCGTTCGGACCTACCTTTGAGTGTCAAAATTGCTGTTTTGCGGTTTCGACTATCGATGAATCAGCGATTCTATAATAGCGTAAATGACATGTTACGGGACTTCAATTTTAGAGGATCTGAGTTTGTATCCCGGGGTGTGAGATTTTTAAGGCGCCGCACTTTGTATTCACATGTTCGTCGTAGCTCTCGTCCACCGGGAATTCTAGTACTATTTTCGGCCTTCCCATTCTCCGGTATGCCGTTCTCGTACTTCGACTCGACGTTCTCCTACACCACCACGCCGTTTGCCACGTCTTTCGGTCTCGCCTTCTTATATAGGTCACCACGTTCGTCAGTCGCAGACTCCGTTTCTTATCATGCGGTTGTCCACGATTTGTCAACCTCTCGCTGAAGTTATATCACTCGTCGCCCATTCCGGTCTCGTCGAGTTCATCTGTTGATTCCTTTTCTTCAGTGAAAAGTTAGGAACATACGTCAATGATGGTTTTTCGGATAAATTGGATGCGCTTTTAGCGTTGGTGCCGGATATGCCGTCTGCTTCGAATAATGGTCTTCCTCGTATTAAATGTCAGACAAAAGAATACTTCCTCGCCGTATGTTATCTCACCTATGTCATTTTTGTCAATGGTTTGATGGTGATTAAATAGGTAATATTTTGGGGATAGTTTTCTTTCACATTTCTGTCTTCTTTCAAAATTTTGTCTGGGCAAATTTTTAGACTTCACATGGTTTGTTTTTCCATCTGCCATGTGTTTATTGTCTTCGGACGTACGTCGCTAAATTAATTGGCTCTTGTCGGAGTTTTCAAAATTTTCTATATCTTGAAATTATTGCCCGACGATATTTTCTAAAAGTCAATATGAATCTCAGGCTTATCTGATAACACAGTCCTGCGTGATGGAGACAATGTGTATTCAATATCGCGTCTCCACACGAACAATGAGTTCGACCCGCTGCGTTTGTTGTGGGTTTTTACGGGCTCTCGCGACCTCGTTTGTTATTGCTCAATTTGTGACAGATTTGTGTTTGGTCCCCGGCATTTCTGTAGGTCTGCCTTTTAGTGCTGAGCTTTTAAGGCCTATTGTGATCTCTACAATAAACGAACAGGTTTTTGTTTCGTTGATTCATGAATTTTATGCATTGAGTTTGTGTATATCTCAAGTAGGATTGTAAATAGTATCCTCATCGGCGGGGGTTTCGTTTTTTCCCGCCGGGGAGATCTGATACTTTATTTGCAGCCCGTCAATTTTCATGTTGTTGTTGTAACTTCTGTTCGGACTTGCAGTTTTGGTAGGTTCACCTTCATACATTCAGTTCCTTGGTCCTACCAAAATGTAATCTCTTGTTATATCAAGTATTATTACGTTGATTTTGATATCCTGTGTTCAAGAGAGATCTTACAGAGGTTTTATATGCCTTTCATGCTGACATGAATATGAAGCATGATTGTTGCATTTGTGTTACGTAACCACAACTCAACCCTATTTACTTCGACCCTTTGTCGCATCATAATGAGCTTCTTTACTGATCTCTTTATGTAATTAAGGGTGTGTCGAACAACAATGAGATCACGTGTTGGTTTACGTGAGTGAGTAAACCTATTCACCCACTCACCCTTGTTATTGTGAAAGTGTGATATTCTTGAAACACAAATGTCTGATTATTTACATTGTGATTTGTTTTGTTTCACACCAAGTTGGTCCCATCTGTATACTGTATTACGCTTATAATTCAGATGGAGTTATGCACTAATTTTAATTTCTTCCCTATGAGAAAATTTAAAATTACTAGCGTGAGTGGGAATGTATTTGGCCGGCCAAGGATCAAGCCTAATGACACGTAAGTCGTGAAGTCTTCTATGGTTTCTTTCTACCAAGTATGTATTACCGGTACAGTCTACTAGAGCATCAAACTGCTTTTTAGTAATGTTCTTACTGTTCTTCTTCTTCTCGACAAATTGTTCGTGCTAGGTCATTTCAAATTCTAAATTTTTGAATAACCTCACTTTCCTGCCGGCGAGAGACTTTAAATGTATTTCCTCTCTTCGGGAATTTAAAATTCTTTAAGGATCTTTCTTGGTTACCTGGAAAAATCTTTGTTCTGGATGTCGGTTGTGTGACTATTTGGTTATTAATAGTAACATTTTTGTAAATGTTTAATATTCTCTCCATATAAAACTCCAGTACTGAATTTCATGTACAGGAGACAAATTACATCGGGAGAGGTCATAATGTAACCATGTTCACTGACACATTATTCATGTTCACTGACACAAAGATCCATAATCCCATTTATCTCATTGAGCTTACATTTGGTGATTAACGCTACAAACATTTAATGTGTTCATCTCTACTGCGTTTTAAGAGAAGGAAAATTATTACAATCGACTTCGGGGTTACTGTTTGCAACGCCCTTCTGTTACGTCGTGTACTTTTATAAGTTTGTATCCTGCTCCATTATGAGCATGTATATACATTAAGTTGTTGTGAATGAGGAAATCACTACGTTATTTATCATATACAACGTTTCTCGCATTTTTCACATTACGCTTTCCTGTTACACCTTGACGACATGTTCATTACGCCGTCATGTGTCTCTCATACACCTGTGCGTCGTTCTCTTACATCGGTTAGACGTTTCCGGTACGCCATAACGCCGTTTGTCACGTCATTTCTTCATTTGCGAGATGCATATTTTATATCCATTCATCGGCACTTCCTTTGATTCTCCATCGTTGGTCGTCGGCGGGAGGGGAAGTCCGTTCGTTTGGCGTCAACCTTCCACTTGTATCAATTCCTCTCGGGTTTTTCACATTGTGATTTACTTAGGTTCGTCGTTACTCTACGAAGAGAGTTCTGTTCAGACCTTGTTGATTCCAGTCTTGAGTTCAGAATATCAAAATTGTATTGGAATCAACAGTATTTGGTCAAATACTGTTATATGGAATAGGTCTTTGGATTATGGACGTGGATATTCTCTGAGGACGACGGCGGGATTGTGAATGACGGACTAGTCGCCTTTAATTGAATTCAGCACAGTGTTGTGTTAACACAGAACCATGTTGACTTTAACACACAAACATTGTGTTGAGATCCATTTACCTTAGGATTGTGCTTAAACAACACAATGTTTTCGTGGTGTACTTGGGGGACAGTTTTTCCGACTTTCTCCATCAAGTACTTTATTCCTGTATAGACCGTTACACCAATGGTTAGACTTTGACATTATGGTTCTGTCATCAACCTTAGGGTTGTTTATTATATGTAGGACCTTACTCACTACCTTCGTTTTTCGGGTTCGGTCTCTACAGCGGATTTATTTGTCCTGGTGCCGAGGACGTGATACCGTTCCCGACTCTATTTCCCTCGTAATTGACTTCCTTCTTCACCTTCACCAGGATAGGAAGTCTCATATTAGCACCATGGAAGGCTATCGATCTGCTCTGGCTAGGGTGTTACGTTTTACCTTTGGTACCAACATTAGCCTTAACGATAATATCTCTGCGCTTATTCGCGCCTTCGCATTACAGTCGCGTTGTACTCGCCAACTGTTACCGAAATGGGATATCGGTGTGGTTCTGTGTGCTCTGAATATACCACCTTTTGAACCCTTAGAGTCCGCGTCTATAAAAGCTGTGTCTTATAAGACGGCCTTTGTGGCGGCGTTTGCTTTGGCGTCCAGAGTGTCTGAACTTCATGCTCTTGAAAGATCTTCTATGACCTGGACAGCGGATTGGTCTTGCATTCCTTTTCGGCCCATTCCTGAATTTATCGCCAAAATGAGTCTGTTCGTTCAGGTCCGTGCGCTCAACGTTCGTACTCCATTCCTGCGTTGTCAGACTTTATACATGGCCTCGAGGACGATCTTCTGCTATGTCCTGTTCGAGCCATCCGCCACTATCTTACTCGTACCGATTCCGTTCGCGGCTCTCGGCTACGGTTATTCTGTCCCTTCGCCTGTCAGCAAGGCTTGACATTTAAAAAAGCCGCGTAGTTGAAGAAGACCATAAAATAGTCTTATCAATTGGCAGAAGGTAGATATACCATTGACGCCCCCACTACTGTCTTCTACTTCTTCTAATGTGATTCGTGCCATCGCTGCGTCATGGCCTTTATGGAAGAACTGGCCCCTCCATGACATTGTCCTGTCTTGTGCCTGAACAATTAACTCCACGTTCACTAATTTCTGTCTGAGAGATATCACAGTGCAATCAATAGTGTGACCACGCTTGGGCCACTGGTGGCTACCCAGCACGTTGTGAGTAATTTCAGAAAAAGAGGGGGGGGGGGCGGCAAAATTGTCACCATCTTGCTGTATCATCTCATTTCATCTCATCTCAGTCATATTATTATTATTACATATATTATATGATAAAAGGCATCTCAGAAGGTAGAAATAAGTCAGTTGACCGGCCGTGGATTCTATAATCACCAATGAAGGCCTGACACTAGGATAGGGTTTACTCCTAACTGCAAATTTGCTTGTGTTCTTCAGAAACTGACTCCCTTCTAGATGTCTCAGCTGGGTCCTCTGCGTTTCAACTCAAAAGACACCTGCTCCAGGCCTAGGGTCAACAGTAGTGATGACAGTACAGAGAGTTGACGTTGCGCAGCCGGACCCAGAGAGCAAGCACGGTCAATTCCAACGCATCCTTCATCACTCCAAGTATGGTGAGTTGACCTGAAGAGGCTTGCGGACTGAGAGTGGTGTGGACTTGGTTACCCTCTAAGATTCGGCTAGTAATACGCTCTCACCGAACTTAATGGTCGGACCAAGGATCTCCCTGTATGCAATGGCTGTGGCTGATTTTCCCCCTAAGACATACAGTGCCTACCAAGGGGACCTTCTTGTTGCCTATCGTGCCCCGGGTATCCTACAACTTGGTGGAAATGTGTACCACACCACGAGCACAGCTACATGGATGGAGACACTCAGATAAGTAAAACTGTATCAACTCCTTCAATTACCCTTTGCGTCTGTGACCAGGGTTAACTTGTTGAGTAATAATGTCTCAGATTTATACCCATGTCTGTGTCGTTCCAGCGATTACTAGTCTGCTATGGGAGTTACCACGAGGCCGAGATTCCCGCCTCCATATGTTGGTACTGTGGCATGAATTGAAACAGGTTTACGATTTGGGAATCAAATATCAAACATTTATAAACAATGTTTCTATTTGTTACCAAATCAAACCTGTTTCAATTTGATTGACCCTCCCTCCGTCCCCTCATGCCGGCCTTAAACACTACAGGTCTCGGTAATTACAATGAGAAAGAGGACTAGAATGGTTTGAGCAGAGCCTTTATAGTAATGCCGCTGGGATAGATGGGAGAGCTCTCCTAGGGGCGGACAACTCTCCGCTAGGGGAGCTATCTTTTAGTTTTTAACTTCCGTTTTCTACGTTGTATCATCTTCCTGACGGAGATTAATGGCATGAATTGAAACAGGTTTGATTTGGTAACAAATAGAAACATTGTTTATAAATGTTTGATGTTCAACCGTGTAGAACATGGGCGGTCACGTCTGTACCATATAGTGTATGGCCAGAGCGACCAGTTCAGTGTATAGGCACTTAGATTAAAACCCAAAGAAATGATTTCAGTTTGTTATAACCACTGCAAGAAATGAAATATATGCAGGGCCCAGCAGTTGTTTTTTACAAGGCCAAAAGTGGATGACTAATTAAAGTAGACAGATTTATTATATTCAGGAAAATATTTGTGTGTGGAGGGGGGGGGGGGGGGAGCTGGGAAAAGCGGGCCGAAGGACGGACAATAAGGTTCGCATTCCTCCAACAGCCGCTTATCAAGCGTTTCGTTGATAAAACGACAGAAAATCGTTTTTGTATTGTTCAAATCAGATATGCGTAAATGCCTTTCCATTTTGGGATTTCAAGCCTCGGAGATACCAAATCTCATCACGTCTCGCATACCATTTCAAGCCCACTCCATAAGACATCATATCTAATCAGGTCTCGTATGTCCAATTAAGCCCACTCCAGGAGAGTTCATCACGTCTCATAGACCTATTACAGTTACAACACATATAACGGAAGTGGGAAAGAGGTGCCGACATACTGACAGAATCACATGGCTTCACAGTATAGTCTTCTGGTTAACCTATTCTAAAGCACATACCAAGAATGTAACGATTCGTGATATGTGTTGTATCTCAGGTACGCTTTTATTGCACCTGTTCATGAGACCTACTCCATGAGACGCCATATCTCATCAAATCTCGTAGGTCTTGCCAAGAAATTAATGTTCCATTTCTGCTTAATTAACTACGCTTGATTGTGGCTTCATATGGAATTTAATGAAATGCGGGCGTAGCGGAGTGAATCTTAGTTTGAATTATATGCTGGAAAAGGCCGTCAGATTTTGAAGGTAGCCCCTTCTCGTTCTTTGTTTGGATATTGCACACAAAGACTTCTCATATCAAGATCGCATCTCCGCAGAATGTATATCCTTGCCCGAATGCGACATAATGTCCGAATGCAGGTTTTTCCCATATATTGTATCGAAAGCTGTCTTCTTGCCATTTCGAGACATTGAACTGTCGCGACCGGTCAATGGATGAAAGGCAGGCAGAGTATAACATATTTGTCACAGCACTCAGCAATTACCTTAGCTTAGCCCCATTGCTGAACCAAATTTCGTGATAGCCGATACCTATCATTGTCAAGAAATGAAGCAAAATCATTTGTGATCATGTTCTGCATGCTCTGCTTGTAAAATACATGTAGTGTCTGCTTCCTCGTAGTACAAAATCCCCATGGTTTTGATCAATATGACGACCCTCTTGCAATCCTGGAATCGCCACCAATAAAAATTTGGTGATTCCTGTGTAGATTCTCTTGTGCCATGACGCCCAAACTCTATGTCATCAATGCAATTAGATTAGTTTTTGGAATGGCAATGTACATCGGCCACTGGTTACGAATTCGTGTTGCGGTGTCTTGGATTTTTCTCGGACTTCAGCATTGATCGATTTGGGTGTGAGCGAGTGAATATGATTTAACGTCGCTTTCAACACTATTTCAGTTATATCACGACGTTTGGTTCCTATTCCGTTTCACACCCGGAATCCACACGGTTGGGGTCTACCTTTTCACACCTGGGAACCCCAAGGGCGCCTTGATCGATTTGGTCATGTACTGGCGCACTCATCCAAGGAAAGTCAACGGCCCATGCGACTGAAGCTATGGTTTCGGCGAGGATATTAAAATACAAGGAGTGAGTGAGTAGTAGGGTTTAAAGTCGATTTCAACCTTGGTTCAGTCATATCACGACGCTGCCTATGCGCGCCAGAACACGAGAGTGCCCCCAGTTCCTATTACTCTGGACACTGATCAACGTTGACAGTACAGCACCCGGCCCCCCATCCAAGTATTGACCCAGCTTAACGTTGCTTTACTTTGGTGATCTGACGAGAACCGGTGTTTCCGACGCTGTAAAATAAAGCGTCTAGTCCGTCACTCAGGCTGGTGATGTGCCAACCTTCGGTGACATGGCAACCAAAACGTATGACAATATTACGCCCCATTGCTTGCGGAGCAATGTGGTATTTGATCAGTACATGTGATTTTATGACATAGTTTGTGATTCAATGGCCACGAACTGTGCTACCCGGTGAACTTTGATACCTGGATCAGTAACCGCCTATGTTGCGGGGGGGGGGGTGTCCAATGCATGGATTCACTTTGTCTGAATGGTAAGATTTTGTATTCCTTACAAACTCAATGCAGTCAATCAGACTGTTACACTTTTCGTTATACCAGTGTCTTGCGTTGGTATACAGGCTGATATTTCGTCGAGAAGATAAATATTTTCACGAGCACGAAGGGAGAGTGAAAATATTTATCTTCGATATATTTATAGAAACATATATCACTAACTCGAAAGAAAAACAGGCATATAACTCAACGTTGAACAACGTAAGACATCGTGAGTCGGACAGCAGCTTCGATCTCTTTTCGATCTGTTCCGCGATGAACAATAAACTGGATGAAATACTTAGCTGACATTCTGATGTTCCTGTTTATGTGGCATATAAAGCTTTGGATGATAATTTATTTCTTATCTTCATCCGCAAATACGCAATGTGCCTCGCACAACTTGTTCCAGTGGCGGGACTCGCCCATACACACTCGCGCAGACGAATTCGCCTGAAACAGGCTTAGTCTGCAGGTATTGCACGCGCGTCCTTGACTGCGTTGGTATATGGGCACGCGCGTCCTTGACAGCATTTGGTATACCAACGGTGGCTAACGAAGAATTGCAATACGGTCTAATGCACTATGGTAATTAACCAATCAAAACCCTACAATTTACTCTGAAATGTGATGATAGTTAATATACTGGTGAAGGGACCAACTTATTATCCATTGCTTTCAGCTATATATTATGTACCAGACATTACAGCAGCATCGGCTATCACAAACTGTGCAATCGATAGGTGTGACTTCAACAGGAATTGGCAAGAAGAAAAACCTTCGACACAAATGTAGGAGTGAACGTACTGATACTGCATCAGTCCAATATGAACTAATATAACGAGAATGCTAGCAACAAATCAGACGACTTATGACAAACGACCTTGTATGCATACAGTCATCATGGACTATAAAATGTGACGGTATTTAACTCTTAGAAGACTTACTTTCACCTCTTCAGACCTAAATGCTGACCCCTAGTGATTTGTGACCGGGTTATATTGTTTGTAACTAGGGTTATTTTGGATGATCGATTCTCCAGCGTGAACACTAGATTTTGTAACTCGGTGATACCAAAAGTGTGTTGGAGTGATTCTCCAGCGTGATGAATAGGTGAAATTATTGTCATATTTACTTGTAATATTTGTGTAGCTAGCCGAGGTTGATTGTAATATTATGTACTGGAAATTATGCTATTATAATATCCTGTAAACATTAGGTTTGTACATATGTTGGTTTCGGTGTCTGTGGAGATAGCCAATCAACATGTTTCATTTGACTGGTGCGTGTTCCCGTTAGTAGTTTTGGCACAGATCAGTTAGCTGGCTTGCTGTGCAGACGTGTGGTTAATGGGCGCGTAGGATTTAGAAGCTATCGGTATGTACCGATATTTATATATGTTCAGTGGTTTGTAAAGCATAAGTATATCTGTGATACGACAGTCAATATTCATTTGTCTCTGGTTCGAGTAAAATACGAATATTTCCACATGATAATGTTATATGGCTTATGCGCATACTTTTTGTATCGGTGGCATTGTATAAACTGTAATTTCGTGTAGCGTGATATGGCGCTTGACTTAAATGTACACGATGTTATTGCAGATGGGTGTCATGGTTGGTTGAATAGTTTACCTGTTGACCGTGTGGCAAATTGCCGAGCTGATTGGGGTATGTTTATTTCATTGACTTAAATGTAACGGTGGATTATATTAGAGTGCTATATTTGGATTGGCTGAATTTGGAATTGCTGTATTTAAAGTGATAATGGAATTTAATTGCTGAGGCATGCTATATGAATATGGGCAAATTGTTTTGATGTTCTGATTTAAGTGGTGCAATTATGTAATCGTGTTGATATAATTTGTTCATTGTACTTTTGATGTGATTGTGTAATCGGATTGGATTTCCTATGTATACTGAATTTATATCGGATTTAACATTTATATTTATAGGAGTATTTCCTGAATAAACATCATCTAGTCCGACATCTGACTTGACTATTTCCCTTGGTCATAATTTGAAAAAGATGGTCACTTGAACTTTAAATGTCCCCTGTACATGAATAATAGCAGAACTTAATAATACCTTAGGGCAACAGTATAGGGTGCTCTGTACAATAATGTCTTACAGGATTGAGGTGTTTAGTCCTACGTTTAGTGCCTCGCTGTGATACCACTCTAAACACAAAAAGCTATTCATATATCATATATCAAACTAAATGTATCTATCTCAGAAACATTTTAATTCCAAAACATAGAAGGTTGGAAAAAAAATTGCATAACTGACCTGTCATTTCCACAACAATAACAACATCCAAATGTGATCTGATTTTCGACAATATACACCAAGTTCTCCTGACGGCTGAGGTATCCAATACGCTAATGAGATGTTCATCTTCACTACGACTCTATCAAGTAACTCCAGTAACTTTCAAAAAGTGGAAATTATATACCCATCGCCAGCTTGTTTTCAGTGTAGTAAGTCGTCTGCTACAGTGACTAAAATGGCACCTAAATGATACCCTCGTTCCCATGTGCATGATGTCGTCACCAATTTACCACTGAATTTCATAATTATTTTCTAAATTCATCCATTCTGATTTTCTATCAACCTTTATGCTGAATTTATATCAATACAATCTAAACAAATGGCATTTTTAATTTTACATGTCTGTTCTGGGGGAATTCCAGTGTGTGACCCCTACACCATTGGGAAACTCCCTCGTTTTAGTATGAAACAGTGCTATGCCGCCTTATACGGCAAAAAATGTCTGTAAAATCTCTCTTAATGTACAAAGTGAATAAAGCTAGAAGTTCTGAACATTTTGGTGTATCCGGCATGAAGATCTGTTAAAATCTGTCCGAAATATACTGTATTTCCCAAAATTGTCAATTCAGGCATTATGTGCCCTGGCAGTAGTTGATCATGAAAAGTCACATATGTACATGTAAACTATGCACACTTGTGTTCATTAATCCATTCAACTGAAGAACATGTAGAGTGATCAGATCAGCATTTTATTAAGGAACAGTCTATAAAAAGGGTAAATCAGCAACCTTTATTATGTGTAGGCCAACTGTATGTGTTCCTACATATATTTTGACATCACATCAAAAGTAATTGTATTATGACGTAACGTCATAAGTGTATTGCAACATTGTGATCACCATAACGATGTCATAATAGTGATGACGTCACAAGAGAATGACATCTGCTGCCCAAGTACAACTTCAAAATTTAAGCAAACAAGTATGGTGTAGAGGAATGTATGGTACAAATGTAACAGATACAGTACCATAAAAAAGTATGGTGGCCATTTTGCAATATGGGATATAAACCATGGAATACAAGTAGGACATGTAGCTTGATACTTTGAGTGGGTAATGGGGTGGGAAGAGGAGTGGGAGCGGGGATGTGCAGCGCTGACTTTACAGATTGGATCAGGTGCCAGGACCAGGTAAAGAGGAAAATGTATCTGGGCCTGAGGGGGCAGCAATGAATATCACATACTAGCTTAGAGTGAGGGGTTATGTTATATGGGATGGGAGCAGAGATTGGGATGGGGGAGGGTGTGTTGGCATAGATGTGGGGGGGGGGGGCAGCAAGTGGTCAACATCATGTAAAGACCCGCACATGGAGGGATAATTTCTATCAGAACGAGTTATATCTGATTATATTATTGACAAACGTGAGAAAATGGTCCAAAGGAGGGCACTCATAACAGACCCATGGTCCATAATTAGCAGGGTCACATACAATGTGGGAGGAGGGGGCAAATTTTCTTGAACTACTAAGGCTGACATAGCTATGACTTATCAAATTAATAGAATAATTCACAAAATTAGCATTGACTGGTTCCCTGAAATGCTACCAGATATTTTAAAATAAAACCAAATTTCCCTATGTGTTTTATAAGGGTGCTCTGTACTATAATGTCTCACAGGATTGAGGTGTTTAGCCCTATGTTTGGTGCCTCGCTGTGATACCACTCTAAACCCCAAAAAGCTATTCATATTGCAAGCGTCTGGTCCGTCATTCATAATTCAGCCGTCGTCCATTAAAGAATATCCGCGTCCATAATCCAAAGACCTATTCCATATTCCAGTATTAGCACCAAATTCAAAAAGACAATCATAGTATACATAAACATAGGCTTGTTTCCTGCAAGAGAGAAGCGGTCAACAGTTTTCAATGATGCCGGCAAGACATCATGATGTTCCAAAAATATCAAATCCGTATCGCTGATCAGTATTCTTAATCCATAATATTCGTTTTAAAGTCGTCATCTAAAGAATGATGTATCTCAGTCACGCTTTGATTGTGACTGTTCATATGATACCATGAGGATCTTGAAGTACATGGGTTCATACGGCCCCTAGCCCCGGGTTAAGCGGAATTAGACACAAGTTACGAAACGTAACGCCATAGATCTTGCACGCTACGCTCGTATTTTAATATCAGCATGCGATATGTATCGCCAAATTTGAGAAACTTTGAGTTGAGGCGCTTGGTGGTATAGCCCTGTTTTATAAGTTTCTGCAAACAATGTTTGGTGAGGTTGATCAAAATCGTCACATTTAACACAAGATCTAGCAAATGCTACTAGGCGTGATATGTATACGCTATATGCAGTTCCCACTGGAATATTACTGTCCAGAAAGGGATAGTTTACGATGTCGAAATTGTAATCATCTCTTTTGTCATGCAGTCGACGAG
This sequence comes from Hanleya hanleyi, assembly GCA_036873755.1. Lineage (NCBI taxonomy): Eukaryota > Metazoa > Mollusca > Polyplacophora > Lepidopleurida > Hanleyidae > Hanleya > Hanleya hanleyi. The sequence goes on along the minus strand of JAVTVY010043652.1, from coordinate 8,916 downwards.
ATAGAAGGCCCGCTTCATTTTTATAGAGATATAGATCTAAATATGATGTGCTTGCATGGCTATCTGTAGTTTCCTTCAAATCCAGTGAAGGTGGATATATATCCTTCAATGCGTCATTTATATAGCGATTATCCACAGCGAGAAGATCGTCTATATAGCGTTTGGTGAGTGAGAAGGAACGGGCTTTGAATGGATCGGTATATCAAAATAAATGTATCTATCTCAGGAACATTTTCATTCCAAAACAGAACGTTGGGGAAAAAATTGCATAACTGACCTGTCATTTCCACAACAACAACATCCAAATGTGATCTGATTTTCGACAATGTACACCAAATTCTCCTGACGGCTGAGGTATCCACTACGCTAATGAGATGTTTATATTCACTACGACTCTGTCAAGTAACTCCAGTAGCTTTCAAAAAAGTGGAAATTATATACCCATCGCCAGCTCGTTTTCAGTGGAATAAGTCGTCTGCTACAGTGACTAAAATGGCACCTAAATGATACCCTCGTTCCCATGTGCATGATGTCGTCACCAATTTACCACTGAATTTCATAATGTTTTTCTAAATTTATCCATTCTGATTTTCTATCAACCTTTAGGCTGGGGGAATTCCACTGTGTGACCCCTACACCATTGGGAAACTCGTTTTTAGTACGAAACAGTGCTATGCCACCATAACCTAAATTGTCCCGCTTCAGACAAAATCGTCCAATGAAAACGAGCGATCATGGTCACATGGTCGCCCGATATTTTTCCATCCACCGCCGTCGATTGTAATCCCGGGTGAGTAACTATATTATCTCACTTTGGTAAGATAACCTTCGATACAAATGTAGGAAATACGAACGTACTTGGTCTGCATCAGTCCAATATGAACAAAAAGAACGAGAGTGCTAGCAGCAAATCTGACGACGCCTCACAGAAGTGGTTATTCTGTGAGACGGGCCAGAAGAACGAACAAATGGGTACCTCAATCTGTCAAGACTCCGTGAACTGATAGAGATTATAGTTTGCTGAATTATTATTGCCGGAGAGATTTTTCTTGCTCCACAAACGATCTTGTGTGCACATAGTCATCATGGGCTATAAAATGGGACCGTATTTCATCTGTTAAAAGACTTTCTTTGACCTCTTTAGACCTAATTGCCGACCACTAGTGAAAATTGTCAAGATCCCACGTTTTAAAAAAGGTGGTCAGGTGAGCTTTAAATCTCACCTGTACATGAATAAAAGCAGAACTTAATCATACCTTATGGCAACAGTAAAACCTTAATTGTCCCGCTTCAGACAAAATCGTCCAATGAAAATAAGCGATCACGGTCACATGGTCGCCCGATATTTTTCCATCCACCGCTGAGTAATTGGGTGAGTAATTTTATCTCTCTTTGGCAAGAAGAAAGCCTTTGATACGAATGTAGGAGCAAACGTACTTGTACTGCATCAGTCCAATATGAACAAAACGGACGGGAATGCTAGCAGCAAATCAGACGACGTCTCACAGATGCGGTTATTCAGTGAGACGGGTTAAAAGAACGAACGAGTGGATACCTCCATCTGACAATATCCGTCCATGAAAACACGACCAGGGAATCGGCGAACAGACAGAGCTTACAGCTTACTGAAATAAGGCGTCACATTATAGTCGAAGAGATTTTTCTTGCTCTACAAACGACCTTGCATGCACATAGTCATCATGGGTTATAAAATGTGACGGTATTTCATCTTTTAGAAGACTTTCGTTGACCCCTAGTGCAAATTGTCAGGACACCACGTTTTAAAAAGGTGGTCAGGTGAACTTTAATTTTCACCTGTATATGAATAAAAGCAGACCTTAATAATCCCTTAGGGTAACAGTATAACCTTAATTATCCCGCTTCAGACAAAATCGTCCAATGAAAACGAGCGATCCCGGTCACATGGTCGCCCGATATTTTTTGCATCCGCCTCCGTCGAATGTAATCCGGGGTTATCTCCCTTTACAGTAGTTCCCGTCTTAAAGTACTCGCGTCGGCTGCCTCGCGTCCATTTACTCATCGGGCTTCATTTTAACAAGTATTGAGCTTCAGCAGATGAAATTCTAAATTCTAAACCATCTGCCTGATCTTTAGCATTGAAAGCATAGGGAGATTGCTGTCCTATATTGGACGATATAGTACCCTTTCTCACGTGACTCTATTCCAAAATGGACCTATTCCAAATACGATTTGATCGGGGTGGATAGGTTATCGCACCGTCTGTTCAATAGTAAATGGCTATAACTGGGAATTACTCGCGATTTTCGACTTTCAATAGATTATTGACTACATTATCTGTTTTCACTTAGTTTTGCGACTCGAAAGGCTAACAAATGCGAATTATTTCGCATGATTCTTGTCGTCTCGCAGAGTCTGTGTATCTGAGGGCGTGGCAATCGTAGTAAATATATGAATGACACACGTGCAGAAATCGTAACATTGCAATGCCGACAGCTGTCACTCAAGATAGATTTCAGTCGTGCCGCTGTTCACAGGAGGCGGTGTACCTGTTTTAGCTAAATTATGTTGATATATGGGGCTGTAAATTGCTTGGCACGCCGAAAGAAAATTTCAGGGAATGTATATCTTATCTCGTGTAATAAAAAATCCCCCAGAATTTTCAGAATCCGTCACAATCATTCGGTAGTGCTCTTGTGTCGGCTGTAAACTCACGCGCTGCTCGAGGGCGGAGTCAGCAAAACTGTGATGGCAACTGTGTCGAGGTCGTACAGTTCAACGCCGTAATAGGTGTGAGATAATTATTGGAATCTGTTATAAATGATTCTTCATCGCACATAAGATCGCGTCTAAATGAATTTTTAAAACGAGAGTAAACATTGTCTATGCACTGAAATACAGGAATATCGTTCCCTGAGCTTCATCCCCTCCCTCCCCATTCCACACCCCTCGCCTGAGAGAATAGACCGGCCCCAGTGGAACATCAGAAAAGATGATCTGGACGGGTCTATCCGAGTTTGTTGTCAGGGGGAATTGAATTTCAAATGAGTACGAGGACCACATTTATTCTTTTATTTAGCATTGGTAACATTTATAAATGATGCTTTAGAATAGAAATAAATGTTAGTTTTCCGTCCTCTAACTGCCAAGATAATGGATGGTAAAACCGAATTGCCTTTATGTTTTAGGACTCAGCCTGCGGCTTCGTCCCAAAACAATAGGCAATTCCGTTTTACCATCCATTATCTGGGCAGTTAGAGGACGGAAAACCAACATTTATTTCTTAATTAGATAGCATTCATTTTGTGAACAGCTCGTATTTCATTGTAACCAGAGATGATGAATGTTAATGAATATTGAAAATGTGTGACTTCACATTGACGCCTCGACCAATATAAATTTCACTGACTCCATATATTTTTGTATTGGGTCAGCAGTACAGTGATGCCTCGCCTAATAAATTTGACTGACTCCATATATTTTTGTATTGGGTCAGTGACAATTCATGTAACTAATAATATCCATCTTTCAGGCTACATAATATGTGTCTGATATTCAAGCTCTAATATGAGGGTAAAGGTGACCCAGTTTTGTCAGTTTATTCTGGTTACATTGGCCAACCCATATTTTAATAAATCGCAATATAATAAACGAAAATCTGAAGTTGTGTTCAAATAGCCATTGGAAATCAATAATCTCTTGCTTTGGTTCAAACCTCTTTGAAATATCAACTGTAGTAACGGACTTATATTTCTAAACTTACCTAACGTCAGAAGGAAATCAGCAATTGTTTGCGACTCATCAATTTTGGAATCAGAATAATACTATACAGGCAGCGTACTTCAATAATTGAACAGTTTTCAAAGGTGAAAAAAGATGATCTACCAAAGTGAGATTTACTTAACATATATTGGATCTTGAACAATGATAAGCATTTTCAGCAAATATACAATACATGTAGTTGAGCTCCCCAGCTAATTGTATGGAATCTGGGAAAAGAATACAGACTCATATGACTGGTAAATTTCAAATGCAGCGATCACTGATACAGGACCCCTGCATTTCCGTCCGTATACAGAGACACTAAGAGTTGGGAATTCAAATTTCGGGATATAAACACCCGCGTTTCTGTGACCTTTTAACTTCACAGTATGGAGTGCTGAATTAGCACAGAGAAGCACACCAGCCCCACAAAGCAACTCCCATAATTGTCTTCGGTCGGGATCTCATCGTGTGTATGGATCACATTTGTTCTCTGTTCTGCTTCACAACTCATCAAGGCAGTGTTTTCAAGTTTCACAATTTTGAATATGCTAAGAAACCACTAGGCTAGCTTCGTTTGTGATTTCAAAATGGTGGCACCCTCTAACTGGCCTTTCTATGACAATTGCTCAGTATTAGCCGGGCATGTTAGTTTTAAATGGCTGGCAATTCATCTGTATGCTATCTTGGGACTGTATTTGGGTTCCAATTTTCAATTTATTAGCATTTTATCATGGTAAATCTATCAGCGGAAGACCAATGCTTAAAGATAGATGAGCAATTCCTGTCAACATTTTCTATGACATCATCAGCATGCCTACTTTCGGAATAATAAGCCAGTCATATAGCCTGCAGAATAGTTTGCTGACTACTTGCAGGATAATACGGGGTCGAGCAGGACGCCCAACGTAAATGCAATAGACGCGCCTGTTGGAATATGACTCGCCTCACGCCTCTCGTTATATTTTGCTCAAATTCAAACTAATCTTCAATATATTTGACATCATTGTGTCATTATTTAATTATACAGTGGGGATTGTACTTCCATACCGGACTGGGGTATTTATTTTGTCAGCCATTACGTGTAAAAACATTATAGTTAACACCTAATCAAGAAAATTTCCAGTCTGATATATTACTGTAGGACCAATTGTCGTAAAATATGCTCGAGTACTTTTGGCGTGTAAATTATTGGCACCATGTGAATTAGTTTTTATTATAATGTTGTGAAATAGAAAAAGTTTGGTGCCAGGTTTTCTTTGAGAATTTAATGTGATGTTGAGCTTAACCAATTCTGGTATGTGGGTATTCGGGGGTGTCATGCAAATTGGGAGATGGTATTTCGGCAATCGCTCATATTTTTGTTACATGTATATTTGGCGCCAGAGGGCTGAAACTTTGCCTACTATGTATTGGACTAAAGCTCTATCAGAAAATGTAAAATCTATTCTAAAGATGTCCGTCAATTTGACGTCACAGTGACATCATTTTCTAAGAAATAATTTTTCGGATTATTTTTGGTTCTATTTTTCTATTTTTTATGTTTATTATGCAAAATTAATAAATATCAAATAATTAATTAGTTTTGGCAAAATAGATTAATTTTTTATTTTTTGGCCAAAAATTAATTGAAATAGCAGAATACGTATACCTTCTAGAAAACATGCCATTGTCACTTTGTGTAATATACCCATCTTTTGCTCCTTGGTGTATGCAAATACTGCATGCTCAAAATGATCCAAAAGTCACTAAGTTTCACCTCTCTGTACTTCTTTTGGTATGATTAAAGTTTGGGATGGAAACTAACGGGGGGAGGGCGGGGGCCACCAGTATCCCACACTGAGAGAAAAATGGGAATCGTGGTGATGCTTGAAGGGGAATCCAGCAACGGTACCTCCCACGAGACCCTAAGTGAATTAACAGGATACCCTAAGAAGAATCATAAGAAGAATCCTCTGGATGCCTTGGATTCTCGTGGGGAGAATTCATTGCTGGATTCTCGCCCGTAGTTAAGTGAAAGCTATTCTATGAAAAATATGAACAATATGCGATCAGATCAGCATTCTTTTTGAGATCTGCACAAAAGCCCTAGCGAACCAAAACTCCTCGGAAAACCATCCGACATTTAGTTTCAGGCCAGGGCAATAACATAACAACTTTACAGATTTTTCTTCACAGCTATGTGAATATTTTTTATACCCTTAGTACGTAGTAGGGGGTATACTGGGTTCCGCTTGTCCGTTCTTGTGTCCATCAATCCATCTCTTCGTCCATCTGACATTCATTTTCGGGCAATAACTTCAGAACCACCCATCGGAATCTTCTCAAATTTGGTATTCATTTACCATGTCATGAGTAGTCACTTGGGATTGCGTTTTACCCACGTGTGCCTACAGGTGGGACCACCTGGTGGAAAAATCTAAATTTGACTGTCGGACAGTCACTTGAGAAACGCTCATCGATTTCTTCTCAAATTTGGTATGTATATGTATCATGCCATGAGCTGTGGCTTAGGACAGTGTTTTGCTCACTTACACACTAGGGGTGGCGCCACTTGGTGGCAAAATTCGTTTCCGGGCAATAACTTGAGAAATGCTCATGGGATTCTTCTGGAATGTGGTATGCATATACCATGCCATGTCGCTTGGGATTGCGTTTCGCTCACTTGCACCTACAGGTGGCACCATCTAGTGGCAAATCTAAGTTTGGTTCCCAGGCAATAGCTTGAGAACCACTCATCGGATTCTTCTCAAATTTGGTATGCATATATCATAAGGGGTCACGTCCAATCGATTGAGACGGTTTCTTGATAAACGAGTAAAACCGATAAATATCTCGTATCGAGGTGTCCCGGTTTATCTCTATCGATTCTTGTCCCCGTTTGCTCCCGGTTTTCTCTCGAAGCGCAAGACAATCTCGATCCTTCTCGAAATAACTTGACATGCTCCGCGAATGGAATCGAGATGCCGTCAAATGAACGTTTGAATCATTCGGAAGGCGTATGCTCGGTATATATATACTATGTGGCGCCGAGATTAATCTCGGCGAATACATACGCATTTAAGTGAACTAGACTGAACATGAAGCATTTGATATTATTTTGTTATTCCGTCTAGAGATCTGTAGTCGCATACTTTTGCAAACATCAATTTTGTAACCATCTCGAAAACCGGGACGTTTCAATCGAGATAGAACCGGGAGCAAACCGGGAGACGTCGTCAGGGGTCCCGGTTCTGCCCTCCCGGTTTCAGCCGAGAAATTTCTCGATCCATCTCGCAGGCATCGAGAAAGTGCCTCGATTGACTGTTCCCTAACATGCCATGTCACTTGGGATTGAGTTTCGTCTAGAGGTTGTACTACCTGCTGGCAAAGTCCAAAATAAATTTCCAGGTAATAACTTGAGAACAACTCATCGGATAATTTGGTATGCATAACCATGTCTAGAGATGTCGATTGTGATTGCGTTTTGTCGACTTGCGGAAACAGACGACATCACCTGCTGGTAAAATCCGAAATTCGTTTACAGGCAATAACTTGAGAACTGCTCATCGTATTCTTCTCAAGTTTGGCATGCATATACCATGCCTTGAATTGCCGCTTGTGAATGTGTCTTACCCTGTTGTGCCTCTTGTGGCAAAATTTTAATTTGGTTTCCAGTCCATTACTTCAGAACTTTGCTATGCGGATTGCGTGTCGTGCACTTGTATTTATAGCTGGCACCAGTGCATTTCCGGGCCTTTACAACGAGTCCACTACATGTGCATGAAATGTCGGTGGGGAAGCTCTGTTACCTACATAGTCGGAAGGATGTCGATATATTGACAAAATATTGATTGTGTGCCCTTTGATGTGCTTAATGGTTTGTGTGTGTATGATGTCTTTTCCTTTAGAGCTGTTGTTTGGTTCCCTTTGTTGTGCTTATCCTTTAGCTTTGTTGGTCTGGCGGGATGCACTCCAAAGCGACACATGCTCGAAACATGATTTCGGGGGTTACATGCAAGCATGCTTGCAAACATATATAACAAATAATCTCACCTTTCACATGCTAGTCATGTCAAACAGTAACTGTACTTTTTTTTTCCAATTTAGCGATGTTGACACCTTGTCACAATAATATCAAGGTTGATTAAAATAAATTTGTAGCTTCACAGACACTGCCTAAGATTTTTTGCCACCTCATCAACCCCAAACAATTCTTTTTCTTTACATTATTTTTACATTTTGTTCAAAGTTTTGCCACAAATTATGTACTTTATGTTTGGTGCAGAAATAGTATTGGTGAGCTTGGTTGATTCTTTACGTACAGTAAATCGAAGAACATTGTAGGTTTCATGCAAATTGTATTTAACTACTTAGTTTGCCAGAAAAGATGCATATATGGGTCTGGACAAAAGAAGTTAAAAAGATAAAAAGACTCCCTTCATCGTTATTTTTTTTTCAAAAAAAGTGCCTGTGAAGCTAGATATTTTATTCAGCCTTTGGTTCAATCAGTGGTTCATACAAAAGCGTATACAAATGCCATAACGTCTTGGTGTGGACTGTTTGGGGGCTGACGGATTGTAGCACATCTGGTGCTTCATGTTTGAAATGTGTCTTCACTGGCGCTGAATATAACATATTCGCTATACATGAAATGTGGTGTAATTTATTCGATAAAGACATATTCCTGTCTCTACTCTAATCTGGGTAATTAGGGGTATAGTTGCAACCTAGTGGAGGGCAGAAATTAGCCAATGTATGTTAAACAAAATTGTATGGACACTGGAGAAAGTACGCTCCCCAGGAACGCCATTTTGAATTTACCCACAATGCCCTTCTTCTAACATTATGTAGATAGACTGAACATTTTGGATTCATGGAATCGATTAGCTCTGAAGATATAGATAAAATACTACCTTGAGCTTATTCTACAACCAAAGCCAACCCAGGCCAAAAAGATATAGCAAAAATTTCCCGGAAGTCAGTGAAAGAAAACCTGGCGCCAATGATTTTCACAATTCGAAAGGTTCAACATATCAGAAAATGTAAAGTTACAATAATTTACAAACCAATACTACTCGACGACAATCGGCCTCACACTATATCTTATGACAGTAGTAAAGGGTAGATTTACAGCAAATTTTGAAAACAAATTTGAAGAAATTTCCCATCATATTTAAATCTTCAACGTAATTT
>JAVTVY010043651.1:0-20522 GCA_036873755.1 Hanleya hanleyi | reverse complement strand
GAAAATATAAGCGAAACGCGGAGAAACTGTACGCTGCACAACTATGGGGCACTGACCACATATCATGCAAATTTCATACTTGTCCATAAAATATTAACCAAGATCCAGCCCGGACAAGTTCCATTCATGGAGATTTCGGGATCGAAGGGCCATAACCCTTGAAAATATAACCGAAACTCGGGAAAAGTTTACGCTGCACAACTAGGCACTGGCCACATTTCATGCAAGTTTCAATCCTGTCGATCAAATATTAACCGATATATTGCGCGGAAGAGAAATTCGTCCGGATAGACGGATGGACAGAAGGACAAAGCGATCACTATATGCCCCCCCCCCCCTAATTAGAGGGGGGAGGGCATAAAAATGTTAAACATCTGTGAACTGCTTTTTTCTCTGATTTCAAAATCTTTGAAAAAAATTCAAACAGATCGAAATTGACAAATTTCACACCTGGTTGGCATCAATATTGCATCTACTAATACTCAATTATATGTTTGCGAAGTTTGAGCTTGATGTGATTTGCTATTTTCAAATTATTCAAACTTTTGAAAAGTGATACAATTTCTTACAAAAACAACAATGTCACACTACAATTCTAACCGACCCTTAAGGGTGTAGATCACGATCATTTCTAATCTATCACCTTCAGTGATAACTTGTCAGGCTATGACAAGCTGGCAGGGGGCGTGGACCTTTTCGGTCGAATTTTAGGTTGATAGCCTGTGTCATTTATTAGGAATTTGATTTTGAAAATGGCGATCTCTCTGATGAGCCATGCATCCCACAGTGGCCATGATGCTTTTGTGTAAAGTTCATTTACATATTTTTAAGGTGTTGGCAGTGAAGTTGGTAAGACGAAATAAGTTGAGAACACGAATGAATGGGTTGAAAATAATTTTTAAACGGAAACTGGATAAGGTCTTTTGGCTTGATGTCGAAGGGGGGGGGGGATTGGGAGTGGAGATGGGAAATATCCCTGGAGGTTCATCTCTACTATAAGGCATTTATAAGGTAGCCTTTTGTAGGAAGTGAATACGGATTTATTCATGAGAATACCGCATGCATAATCTCCTGTTCATGGAGACCCCTTTGCTATCCACCCATTGAATCTGACAGGCCCAATGTTTTGTCTGTATTAGGCTCCAGTCCTACTCACTTTGGAACAGCTATGAACATAAATCGTTAGAACTGTCGTGGCAGATATCGATGCTTTGATTATTTTTATCCTATTTTAAGGTGTCTAGCCAATTTTTTTATGAAATTCAGCCTGTTTTGAAACAAAGAAAAAATATAGGTTGGTGTGCATTTTTTTAGCTGTAGGCAACATTAAGTGGACTAACCTATGCTCAATTTGATAACCCAGAAAACATAGGGAATAGCCCTATTTTGAAGCATATTTATGAAAAATTCATATAAATAGTATTTAACTTTTTCTTATATTCTAACTCTTGCAGATAATCACAATGTCTATCAAAATTCATCAAATTGGATGAATGTTGCTGTGCAAAATTCTCGGCTAGAAGGCTTTTAAAGGAAATTCCTATCTTTTAACCTAGGAAAGGGAGATAACTCAAAAGGAAAAACAGGCAAAATGACTGTCAACGCCACAAACCACCAGCGGACATCCTTAAGATCTTGTATCCATCACCAACAGTTATGTTTGTTTGTGTATGAACCTGTCTCAGGCAAATATTGGATGTATCACAAATTGGTTTCATTTGTAGTTTTCTGAATCTGTAATCTGTAAAAAATGTTAGCCACATTCTTTGCTATGCGCGAAAAAAAACCCCCCTGAGTTATAGTGAATATATATTGAGTTTTTCAAGAGACAAGTCGAGTTCCCAAATAAAAATGTTAAATTATCGAGCAAATCATTGTTGTGGTGTCTTGAATCTATCTACTCAAGAGTGCTGGAATGCTTGCTCGACCACGTATCTGAGGACAAACGGTAAGCGCTACGTCCATGTTTCTTTGGATTAAAATACTCACTGGAAAGGTTATAATCAGCCTGTGTTCTCCGAAATAAAACGTAGCTAGGAGAAGATTTATCTGAGTTTCGCTGGCCGCGGTGCATTCTGGGATTGAAGAAAGATAAATACACCGATGAGGTGGTTCCCCAAGCTTGCAGAAGCATGGAAGCATGGGCTGACAGTGGAAGATTTTAGGAGTTGTAAAGGCCCTCCAACTGCGCGATTTTTTGCCTCAAATGGGTCTCGTCAAAAATAAAATATAAACTTGTTATCCCTGTTTAGTCGCACATAAGGAAAGAAGAAAAAAACAGTTATTCTGACTGGCAAGGCTGTAAACTTGTGCCACATTTCATGGTCACTGTGCGTGTTCCCCCGTCGAGGCTCACAACGGATGAGACCCGCAAAACGCATAGTCATCATACTTGATTGAATTCACTTACGTACTCAAGCGGACCCTCTGATTAATTTAAGCCTACCAGGTGACTAGAGTTATTGTTCTCTTTTTTAAAGCTCCTTTTTCCACACCTGACTTCACTACGCAAACGAAACGGATTTCTGACAGGCAAATCACAGAGCATGTTGAACCTCTTCGAATGTTTGTGATCGTTTAGCATTTTCTACGGGTGAATTTTATGTGCTGCCGTGTTGTTTTGGGCTTCCCTTTTTTCGCGAATACCTGTATTTATTTTCTCTGTCACCAAAAAACCCAGTTTGCCGAAAAAAATTCAGAAACGGCAGAAAACAGTGCCAGCCAGCTATGTTGCTCTATGTTGTCATATACAAAAGTTTGACCACGTGGCTTTGTTTTTCTTTCATAAGACCCGGATGTGCCATGCACACTTGAAACTCCGATATGGCTTATCGTTCTGGTTTCGTTTTCGACATGTCATAGATTCGCATAGCATTGGAATTGGAGATGTTGCCAGACATGTACAGTCGATAGAAATATAAGCTGATTCATCAAATCGTGTCACTGAAGCATGTGTCAGTGAAGTTTGTTTTATTTATCCATCAGTTTTGCCTTTCAAGTGAATCATGCGCAAATCAAGTGTTGAAAATTGGGGTCTTCATAACCCAGAGTGAGATCGAACGAGAGTGAAACGAGATACACACATGGACAAAAGGATAGGAAAAGTGCACGCACTCGCCCCGGCAGCACTGGCCAGTCTACGATATCACGCGCCTCACATTCCCCATCTTCACATTTTTCAAGTTAAATACTACACTAACGCTCCGTCATACACACGTGTAGTGTTAGACTTGGGTAAGCAAAGATGCACATTCCCGATTTTATTGCTGATTGGACGATGGGCAGTCGTGCACGTGTTAAGCCAACCTGCTCACTAGGCTGATACGCACGCGCAAGTTCTTCTTACCACTGTTGGCAGTTTGGTGTTCAATTTGAACCACGTTCGCATGTCCCTTGTAACACAAACTTTACACCCGACACACTTGAACGAATGTTACAGACACTCCAGCAAGTAGGCGCCTAGTTATGAGGTTGGGTTTGGAAATCATACCAGTAGCCGGTGCGAGGAGAGTGCTGCATACATTAACATACGAGACCATCAAACCAACCACCATGCCATCATAGGGTCGAGCCCCCGGAAATTGTCTTCCTGGCATCCCATAATAGCAATGCTCAAAATGGTATTCGTTTCGACGACTTTGACAAAGTTTACTGATGAGAAAAGCCACGATTTTCACGTTCGTAGACTATTCCAAGTCTTCTGCAAGAATTTAAGGTTAATTTTACACAAAACAACTCTGTAGAAATAACGAACAGCGGCTATAGTCTCCACTACCCACGTGGAATACGTCCGACAAATATATTTTTAAGTATGGCCTCGTACGCGCATTAATCTGCCAAACGTTTGATATGATCATAAATAACACAAAACATCAAAATAAAGTTCAAAACAAGCCACCGACACAATTTAAATTAGTACTTGGGCCATTTGGTTGAACAAAACTTGAACGAATTGATTACATGCTTCAGCGGATGTTGGACAGGGGAGTACTTCGGACGACCCTACTGGGCAGCCTAGGCCAAATTCAAGAAGACTTTATGAGGGATCTCTGCATAGATCCCGATCCCTAACGGGATCTGCATCTGCATAGATCCCTAAAAATCGTCTACCCCAAAACTGTCATGCCGAACATGATGTTGTTTGTAGGATTTTAACTATTTCCAGTGGCTATTTCATGATGATATTCATCTCCGATTGGATCAGTTTACTCGGTTAATGTAAGTATAGCTGACACAACTAAACCCACATGACCGCCAGGTGTTGAAGTGCAAGCCCCAGTTGACCTCATTGAAGAAAGCATTTTCTCTTCGAGGTTGTATATAGCTTGTCAATACGCTTGGTGATTACGTACAAGTGGCAACGAGAGTATCGATGTAAGACTGGACATGGTCGGTAACCGCAAATCTTTAAACTGGCGCCCCTGATATGCGTATCGGCATGAATAACACCCAAGCCAGATCCAGAGGCAAGTAACCCACATAACTCACGAGTCTGGCCGACAGACGGACACTGACAGGGACGCCCCGACAGACAGACGGACCCCGATGATATAGTCACCTTCAAACTCATCATTAAGCCTCGAAGCACAATGATGACGTTTTCTGCAGACAAAGGTGCGTGTTAAGAAATGAAAGTGAACCTAAAGTTCTGTTTCTCAGCGCAAAGTATCCGATACACAGGAATCACTACTGTGACGAGGACATATTTTGTGTACGAAGTGAGAAACAGTATTTACACAGTCTTACTATGTTCTTAGATTTCTCACCCAGGGACACGTTGCTATATTTGTATCTTTATTTATTCTATTTAGTAGCAATGAATAGGTCACAGTGGTATGCCTGTCCACGTATAGCGTTCACACATCTACCCCTTTAATGGCTAAATTTTACAATTCTGATACAACAGGGATCATTAAATGGTAACATGTTCAGTAAATGTTAGGCTAACCAATATATAGAAGAAAGGTGGATATAAGAATCACATAGCAATTTTTTGGACGGTTATATTATGATGAATTTCTAGGTACTGTAATATTTTGCGCAACAATACAACATATATATATATATTAGCTTTGATGTATTTTACGTCAATCGTGTATCGAAAAACACAATTTGAGAGACGGCCACCTGTGGGAGATTCTGCACTATTATTTCGTCTATTGTTCATATACTTATATGATAGGAAAATAATTTTGTGTATGGCCAGCCCCCTTCCCCCAAGACGCAGTCCAAAATATTTCTATGTCATTCTACGGAACAAGAAATTGACAAAGATGAATAAATCGCAGTGATGGAGGATTGAGAATTACATTACACAAAGTTTGGACGACGGCTATCTACTGAATCTGGGGCTGTATTTGGTTAACGTGGCATATACTACATAGAGCCTCTTTACATGTACGCCATCCGCAATGATGTTATAAGGTCTATCGTACATGTCGAATATAGACTTATAACGCAGGGAAACACAATTTGGGCGTGTTCAATATAGTCCTATGTCACTGCCCCGAGTACTACCCTTAGCATGACGTATACATCTTGAAGCCTATCGCTAACCGATATAGCAGTTATTTGAAAAACACTGAAGATTTCCTGTCAAAACTGTCCAGCACCCATGCTCCTCCTAACACATTACTTGTCACCATGGATATTGAATCCATGTACACTAATATTGACATTGATAATGGTATAAAAGCTGTTAAAAATGCTTTTCAAAGATTCGCGATCCCATTCGCCCAGACGAAGAACTTTTAGAATTTTTAGAAATTAGTCTAAAAGGTAATGACTTTGAATTCAATGGAGAGTTTCATCAACAAATTAGTGGTTGTGCAATGGGTAAAAGGTCCAAATTTTGCCACTATCTATGTAGCTCATTGGGAAGAGCAGGTTTTAAAAACATTAGAAAAACAGCCTCTGTTATACCTCAGATATTTAAATAACATTTTTGGACTTTGGCGCCATTCCAAGGAAGATTTCGGACTATTTTTCGAAACTCATGACCCAAAACTCAAAACCATGACCCAAATATCAAACTCGAAGTAGTTATTCATGGCTCTTCTGTGGACTTTTTGGACCTAACAGTTTTTAAGGGACCTGGTTTCCAGAACACTGGATATTTAGATTACAAGGTCTTTTTTAAACCAACTGATACCCACGAACTCCTACATGCCAAATCTTTTCACCCGACCCATATATTTAAGGGCATAGTCAAATCTCAAATAATTCAATTCCATAGAAATTCGAGCGATATACGGTATTTTCACCACTCCTGTGCGATCCTGTTTCGGGCATTGAAACCTAGAGGCTATTCCGACCGGTTCTTATGGCATATTAAATCTGAAACACTTCGCCAAATCACAAACTACCAGATAAATGACGTGAGTCAGAACCTGTAAGGATAACACATAAACGCCCTAATCATGGCAATGGTAAGAGCTCCAAATGTCTAAAACTTCAGTGCAAAATGGACGAAGTAATTGCTACACAATCCACTTTCAAAAGCGAACAGACCAAAAATGAATACAAGCTTAAGGATTAACTAAACTGTGACACGGAGAATGTAATTTATTTAATTACGTGCCAAAAATGCCTGAAACAGTATGTGGGCGAAACTAAGAATAAACTTAATTCGATGTCGTGCCAACAGACATATATCAGACATCAGATTAGACAATGAAGGCCCGGTCAATGAGCATTTTAACCTACCGGAACAGTCATTTCAGCACCATTTTCAAATTATGCCAATAGAAAGAATTCCTAGGAAGAAACTGACAATCACCGCGCACTTCGTGAATCCTTTTGGATCAGAACACTTCAAACACGGCAACCCTTTGATATGAACATAGACCCAGGTAAAGTTGATAACAAAGAGTTTATTCCCTTCGTTCTCCAATATAGCCCTAGGAATGTTGAAGCAGCCCGTATACTGAAGGAGGAATACGAAACACTCCAAACAAAACTCCGCTTGCCAATTAATCTGAGACCTATCATAGCGTACTAAAAAAATCACGCGATTTATTGATAAGGAGTAAACTTCATCCCATATCGTGATCATTATCACGTGAAATTCTATATGACATAATATATAGCGGCCCTATTTGAACTCTATACGAAACTGTGCCCGTGCCTTCCACTTTTGAACAAGCGCTGGATGAGCGCAAAGACCTCCGTCGAGGCAACAGGGTCAGTAGGGGAATACATCACTGAATAACATAGGGCCGGATGCCAAGCTCAATTTTGCATTTGTTGGGCGTTAACTTCACCAATGGTAATTACGGTAACTCCCCTAATAATTCAATCACAGGAAGTTCACTTTTCAACTCTATTATTCAAACACTGAGAGAAAGTAGCATTCCCATTCCCCTTTCAAATTGAAGAAAAGTCACAAACTGACAAAAAGTGACACTTAGTAGCTGGTGCCATGAAGAATATTTCCATATATAAGCCATTTTTGCTGCACTTCCCGTGATCGAATTATTAGGGAAATTACCGTACCCTGAGATTGAGGGTTACTAACTAGCATGTCCAGCTAGGGATGTGGAAGTCACATTCGACGCAAATAATTTTTCTTTGATTTCACGTGCTTGAAATATTGGGGTATGGAATAGAGTATATTGATGGAAAACTTGGAATACTGCTGGAGACATTAGGCCCCTTCCCACCCACACCTCCCCCTGAGAGGACGTCCCCACCCAAATCAACACGTTAGCGGCAGAAATGAGACCCTGTGTGCCTAGTTTTACCAACTTGCTTGTGATTTTATGCTATAGGGCCTACACATCAACGCTTCATATTTTGTATGTGTACAGTATAGCATCCTCATTGACAGAATCCTCTACAAAACACATCTGATTTTACCGACACTCCGTTCTGATCTGTCTCAGCATCATGTGATGATGTTTCAATGAGCTCGGAATAATTTTGTATGCTGGTGTTACAGGTCACCTTCACCATAATGTATCTATTACCATGGACTTGTACATGTATCACATTCATATTGAATGGTGATGGCTGATGAGAATATTGACCATATGGAACAAATGGCTGGATTCCAGCGAATAAAAAGTTCATGTTAATCATAAACAACATACAATTAATAATACTATCAAATAATTATGTATATTCCTTGTCGACATCAATATAATACAGACAATATTATGACTGAATCATGGTAACAGATATTCAAGGGTATATATGTCTACACTAAGCTGAAGGAGACCCATGATGCGTATTATATTATGTTGTAAAACTTCACTTGCTAATCTCGATTATGTTGCTTTGTGAAAATAAATGAAGTTATGAAAATAAATTTAGTATGATTGCCCATTACCCTCAAATTAGAAATATCTTCAGCAGCTAAAGTTAAGCCAATCGTATCAATATATAACACCATGGTATTGTTGTAATATCACCCAGGTATTGATCTTTGGTTAAGAATGTAATGAGATACATATACCTGTTCTTTGTGTTATTCTGTATGCAGTTCATTCTGTATGTATTTTATGCATGTACATATACCAGAAGTGGAATTGAAATTTGAATAAAATAATCAAAATATGTTCGGTTTTTTCCTCTACTCAGGAAATGAAGTCTTTGTTTCTAGAAGCTAAATCATTTCAGACACATTCAAGTCCTCACCTGGTCAAGGGAGATAATTTTGTAAAAAAAACAAAACAAGTATAGATCCACACTGGCGCAGACCAGAAAGTTTTATGACCTTTGATGATATTTGTGGAGCATGCTGCAGGACTTCAACTTTCATGAATCTAATATTATCCACACAATCCCATTCTACATGATATTTTTGCCATAGCACCGATAAACTAGATTCCTTCATTTATGTGTTCTAGATCCAGGAGCTATTGGGAGCTGCAGGTTTTGTAAAAGTTAGATCCAATTATTCTGAGAGAAGGAATGAAGTCCGGCATGGTTGTTTTAAGTTAGAACTGAGCATCCTTGAAAATGTCTGACCGATTGACACGTGTATCACTCTGCCGGTGGTCATTACATGCGTAATGTTTATTTCCTGAGGAATCAGCTGATATCCAATGTGAAGTGTGTGAGGGGGGGGGGGGAGTTGTGGCCAATCACTGGCTCTGATTTTCACCACCTCTGTCATTCCACACCTTTCTGACACAGCTGAACCAATCAATAGTCTGTTTTGGTTTTTCCATTTCATCCAGTACACCCATTGTGTAACAGTCCTGTTGCATCTGATATCAGAAGTGCTGAATCCATGACCTGCAAGTTGGAATCAATTGTATACATATTTAATATCAAAACTCACTTCATTGAAAATGTTTATGGCTTTCATTATATTTCATTCTTTCGTCATACACAACAAGATGAACTCCATCATACCAGTTCGCCCCTTTCATACGTGTACTTAATAGAACTGGAACCTGGCCATGTTACAAGAATTTGCAAAAGTATGAAATGAGAACTGAGTACTATGAGAACTTAATCCAATCTATGAGTGATCAATAATATGAATTCTGAAGAACGATGATGGGTCTTGACCACTGGTTGGATTGGAGTTCATGTTAGTGGCATGAGCATGATAAAAATCCAGTATATCATAATCTAGAACAGGATTGTTTATATGAGTCACTTCTCTATGGAGCACTATTTTGACAAACGAAAATTAGATCACAAAAGAGAATATGTATACTGTGTTTGAGGAATATTTCTGCCTCCCCAATGGACATGATGGAAGGCGAAATTTGAATGAATGGTCTGTGTTGTCAGTGTGTCTGATGTCCCCCTTGCAAAGACAAGAAAATTTTCTATTTAATTTATTATTTATTGATATATTTATTGATTTTCTTTGTGTCTAATTGTCTTCTGTTCAAGTCATTTGGCATTGGTAAAACCTGAAATATATATCATGATCTCCTTATTTCATCTAGTGATACTGTCTGTTTGGTTCCAGATCACGGGGCTGAACAAAGCATGTGAAATGTGATCATATGGCAAATAAATGCCCAGTGGTATGTCCAGGGCTTAAAACTAAAACTAAAAAAAAAAAAAAAAAAAAAAATTGGGAAAGGTTCCATCCATGCTATCAGTCAAAAAACTCAATAATGTAGGCTTACATGTGGAATGTAGACACTCCTTTGTTTCAGCTACAATTCAGAATAAGTTTTCAGAATATTATCAGGTTTTAACAAGCAAATTATTCTTCATCAACAAGTGTCACAGCACACAATGTGGATGTCATTAAACGGTTAGGATAAATGAAAAGAAAAGTATATGTATATTATTTATCAGCTTTATTAAATAAGTTTACAGACTCACGCAGGTGGATCAATTTGGTGCCTCTGCAAAATCAAACCATATTCAACTGCCAAATGCCAAGATAAATAGCCCCCCCCACCCCGGAAATATAATTTATCAGCAAAATTTAGAATAACTGTTTTTAAACAACCAGGCTGGTGGATATCATCAACTGAAAGAAAACAAGTATCAGAAAAATCAGGGCATCGTCGATTGTGCTGTTGTCTTCCAGTCAGTCAGTCAGTTTGATATGCAACAACAACAACTTCGACTATTTGGTTGGCTTCGACATAAATCATCAGCCGACAAATACTTTACGATATATAGAAATGACGGGTGGTGTACTATGAATCATTGAGTTGTAATGACATCAAATGGCGACGATAAACTTACCCGGAAAACGGCAAAAAATCGCATTGTCCATCTCTACAAGCTGGAGGGCCGCCATGTTAAATCTCCGGGTGGATGAGAGGTGGAACCCGACTACAGAAGCAAGACCCACTGCAATGCATTGCAATGGGGAACCCCATTATTTTAATTGTGTCCAAACAGGAAGTCAAAATTTCGTCGGGAACCACAGTAAACCCTAATGGAAATCACATGAATCGTGGGTTCCCCATATGACAATTATTTGGCGGGAGATTTCACGGTGCATTCCTAGACCTCCGTCTGATCGACGGAGGTAAAAATTGTGTCTCTACATCCCGTGGTTATCGCGTTATAAACGGACAGACATTGGGATGGTTCATGTGTATAGCTGTTTTCTTCGTAACCAGGTGGTGTTTGCAGTGGGTGAACTTGTTTCTTCATGTATTAAAACGAACACTGTGTCCAAATAGTATAGTTGATTTCCGTGAATTTCTTATTCAAGGATGATGTAGCTTCAGACTACCAAACCATTTACAGCAATATTAACAAAACTGCACCGACTGATTCCCTAGTTGAATTCAGACTTTCAAGGATGATGTGGCGTCAGACTACCAAAAAGATTTACGGTACATTTACAGCAATATTAAGACAACTGTACCTGACTGATTCCTTAGTTGAATTCAAACTTACATATTTTGGACAGGAAATAGTTTATTTCAAGCAGTACGTACAAGATGATAAACTTCTTGGCAGGGCCAACCGTCGAAATTTTAAGTTGCACGTGTGTACAAGTGAGGTGATGATTTTGTCTTTTTCTCTGCCTTCTATATTATGGATCATTATGGATTAAGAATACTGATCAGCGATACGGATTTGATATTTTTGGAACATCATGATGTCTTGCCAGCATCGTTGAAACCTTTTGACCGCTTCTCTCTTGCAGGAAACAAGCCTATGTTTATCTATACTATGATTGTCTTTTTGAATTTGGTGCTAATACTGTTATATGGAATATGGAATAGGTCTTTGGATTATGGACGCGGATATTCTCTAATGGACGGTGGCTGGATTATGAATGACGGACCAGACGCTTGTAATTCTGAGAGAGGACTATTTCGCAAATAATCCCCAGGCGAGGCATGCAAAACTCACGAGACTATACAAATGTTATGAAGGTTGCACCTAAATTAGTTGTTCTTTACATTTTTATTTTGTGATTTGCTTTCTCTGGGGGATTTGTTTTGACAAAACCGCCGTAATACATGGATGCGATTTAGAGTACAAGACCCAATGCTACATTTACAAATCACCAGAAGTCAATCGTTGGACACTTCTAGATTGATGGACTTCTGATACCACACTAAAATTTACTGTGAATTTTGTGAATTTTTGCTTTCAGGGCAAAGTGTGTATTACGATATCTAGCTATTGTTCCTTGGTGGGTTTTGCAGGAATAGCAGTGCAGGAAGAAAACGTGCCATGTTCATTTTACAGCAGTGATGTGGTGTAATTTTTCTTTATTTTTAAAGAAAATAAATAATTATTTATTATAAATATTGCTCAAGCAGTGTATCAATGGCAGCTGATATTTATCAAGCGCAAAATGTTAGATGGGACTTGTAATCTATCGTATATTAGCTCATGGATGAATGGTGATCTGGTAATTGCCCTGGTTATTCAGTTGCAGGTCATGGATGAATGATTATCTGGTAGTAACTCGTCTTCTCTGGTCAAACCGAACAGAACAGATTGATAATTGAACTTCTTACATATTACACATCACATACCCATCTCACTAAATCATACAGACATAATAATCTATAATGCTACATAAGATAATAACGGTATCAATAGTAAACGGAATGAACCGATATTGATGAGTAACATAAAAGTCTGGTAGTCAAGGGCTCCGGAATCCATAACACATGGACGTTTCCTCGTAGACGTCGCCTTGTCATTATATTCATATCTGACGATAATACAGGTTGATGCTTCCTGCCACGGTAATGTAGAATTCCTTTGAGCTGACAGATATTTCCTTCTTCTTGAGTTATCCAGTAGAGCATAAGGGAGAGTGTTTCCTGAATTAGATGCATTCATTTCACTCACGTCCACCTCTTCATTGTCGACTGTCATAACGTACCTCGTCTTTCATGGATCCACTGTCCATTTTAGTAAGCTTATTAACAATGCGTATTTCCGGTCTGTGGGATTATCTCTGAGATGGCCTCGTAATATTAACCCTTTCTGGCCTGAGGGAAGCACTTTCCGCCTTCTGTTGCTTTTTTGCTCTAATCTTCGGAACGACAAAAGCTTGAAAGCTGACGATTGACACATCAGTCTTTGTTTTTAGTTTCACTGAAAAGTGTGTATATACTCTCTAAAAACAGTTGTGTACCAAAAGTACACAAACTGTGTACCCTAGGTACACATCGCTGTAACAAAATTGAACATCTGGGTCATTCTCACGGAAAGGCACATTTTCACTTGGGGAAATACCTCAAAATCAAGATCACCAATGACTACAGAATTTGATTTCAACAGAGTCTCCATTGACACAACTCTTTATAACGCATACAATAAATGCAGAAATTCCGAATAATAAATTTTTAATAACACTTAACGGTGGAGTTGTCTTCAATCATGTCAGTGGTGTTACACAGGAATGACCAGTAGATTGGGCACTAAGAGGACAGAAATAGTAGGATACATATATGCTAGGCAATACATTGCGTATAACTATGACTAATGATGAAAAAATATTGGAGTTAAGAAAACCGATTTGTTTTTAATTTTCTAATTATGGCACCTAGCTCACCAAAATCAGTCAATTGGACCGCATGTATCAACCATTCATGTAGATTCTGTATAATAAACCTACTTATTCTTGATGCTGACTTTATACTAATCGAGTTTGTTTCTTTTTCGAAATATGGGACAACTCAAACAAGTGTTTCTGAATTTCTAGACGATTTTTGCATCCGTCACACCAGTGACAATCCGGTAACACCACTGACCTCGTGTAACGCGTAAGTAGTATATAAAACTGAAATTGGGTCTCATTTAAGGGCAGATAACTATGTTTGAACAATTTTTCCGAAGATAGCCGCCAGAGGGCGCCACCAGACTTGTGACCAAAAAATACCTCCGAATACAGGAGAGTTCCAATTTTTGCAGGTCAAAAATAGTTCCATGTATTTCTCCGCGGTGATGCGGTCTGGTGGTGATGCGGTCTGCCTCCGCGGGCAGAAAGTAGTCCCACGGAATGTACACCCTGACACCAACACAGAAGAGTTCCAATCTAGGGGGAGGTAACTCCGGGTCACTATAGCTCCGGCAAAGGGCCCCTGGGCATGTATTCTTCCGCGGTGATGCGGTCTGGCGGTGATGCGGTCGCGGAAGAAAGCTTCCGCGGAGAAAAAGTAGTCCCTAGACTGGAAATACGCTGCATGGTCCGATTGGGTCGTATGAGGTATCAAAGTGAAGCATTCGTGAAGGGGCATCTGATGGGCTGGGTGTGAGATTGAGATATCGGCATTCTGCGCATGCGCGGTGGCCGAAGGGTATGAAAATAGACGTTTTGGAGCTAGGGGAGCCCCTAATGGTCCAATGGGGCCATATGAGGTATCAATGTGAAGCCTATGTGAGGGGGCATCTGACTGGACTAGTGGCTCGAGCGTTGTCACCATTCTACGCATGCGCGGTGGCCAAAGGGTATGAAAATAGACGTTTTGGGATCTAGGGGAGCCCCTAATGGACCGATGGAGTTGTATGAGGTATCCATGTGAAGCCTATGTGAAGGGGCATCCAGTCATGGGTGGATGCATGTAAAAATTTTCCTGAAAAAAAACCGGAACACGGACTTTATCGAAAAATCCTGGAAAATGCCTATATGGGGTATGGGGGGTATATAGGTCGTCGGCCTTAACGGGGCTTGCCTATCAATAGAATTACCCCCCCCTAGTTCCAGGGTGGGTGTATGTAAAAATTTTCCTGAAAAAATACGGAACACGGACTTTATCCTAAATTACGAGAAAATGCCTATATGGAGTATGGGGGGTATAGGACCATCCTGGGAAACCTACTTCTAGACATTTGCGGTATGGTTGTTTGGATTTGTTTTCTTAGTCTCGTCAAGACAAACATGATAGGAAGTATCGCGGAGCGAATCGTTGAAATTTTTGAAAAAAGTTCAGGGAGACCCATATAGTCCCATACTGGGGGTATAGGACCAATGTTTGTCCCACTGGGAAACCTACTTCTATACATTTGCGGTGTGGTTGTTTGGATTTGTTTTCTTAGTCTCGTCAAGACAAACATGATAGGAAGTGTCCTGGAATGAAACGGTGAAATTTTTGGAAAAAGTCACCGAGGTCTGTCTATAGGCCTATAGGCTGGCTATATGGGGGGTATAGGACCAATGTTTGTCCCACTGGGAAACCTACTTCTATACATTTGCGGTATGGTTGTTTTGATTTGTTTTCTTAGTCTCGTCATTTAGAACACGATAGAAAGTGTCCCGGCACGAAACGGTGAAATTTTTGAAAAAAGTTCGAGGTCTGTCTATAGCCCATATAGACCCATATAGTTCCATACTGGGGGTATAGGACCAATGTTTGTCCCACTGGGAAACCTACTTCTATACATTTGCGGTATGGTTGTTTGGATTTGTTTGCTTAGTCTCGTCAAGACAAACATGATAGGAAGTGTCCCGGCACGAAACGGTGAAATTTTGGAAAAAAGTCACCGAAGCCTGGGTAGGCCCATAGGCCTATACTGCATGGCTATGGGAGTATAGGCCCATACGGGGTGGACGTTTTGGGGTCTAGGTGAGCCCCTAATGACTCTATGATGTCGTATGAGGTCTTATTTTGAAGCTGTCGTGGAGGAGCATCCGACTGGACTAATAGTTCGTCCGTTTTCAATATTCTGCGCATGCGCAGTCTGGCCCGTAGTATAGAAAGCAGGCATTTTGGGGGGTATGTGGATGTGTGTTTGGGGTAGAGATGCACCGCTATGGGTCCGAATGGGTCGTGGAAGGTGTCAAAGTGAAGCTTGTGTGCGGTAGAGTCAGAATGGCGTGGTTTTAAATGCAAGTCGCGTCAATCTGCGCATGCGCAGTTGGTTGTAGTAAGTAAAGTGGACATTTTGGGGCAGTGAAGGAAGGTATTTGGTGTAGAGAGGGACCATCCTTGGTCCGAATGCGTCGTGTGAGGTGTCATTTTGTAGCTCTTGGGGTGTAGACCTCGATTTGAGGGATGTTCACGTCATCTGTGACGTCATTGGTGACGTCATCAGTACGAGTAGTAGCCAAAGTGGACATTTTGGGGCAGTGAAAGGAAGGTATTTGGTCTAGAGAGGGACCATCCTTGGTCCGAATGCGTCGTATGAGGTGTCATATTGTAGCAACGCCCGCCAACGCCAAGCTTAACGCTTCAACGCCCTGGTGAAATAGCTCAGAAGTTCTGGTTTTCTAGATATTCCATGGAATTGTCACTAATTCTTCGAAATGCAGTGACGCCCGTCAACGCTTGTAGTTACGCCTTAACGCTCTAACATAACGCCTTGACGCCATGATATAGACCGGAGAGGGAACAACAACAACAACAACAACAACAAGGATGACACTTGAGAGAACAACAACAACAACAAGTTTTTTTTCATATAGTTTATTTTCTCCAATGTTACATCATACCCACGCTGGGGGAGCCGCGTTGGGTATGTTTACAACTCAAAAAGACTCTTGCCCAATCAGAGGCCACCATTTGCATCTGTCCTATTCGTTCCTGTCCGTTAGATTCTTGTCCAATCAGAAGTCTCCATTTCAGAAAGTTCCATCTTCGGCCATGTTCGCTCTGAACCGTTTATTCTAATCATCGTCGGACAGGCCTGGATATTCTTCGGGCAGCATGTCCTGAAACAGTTGTTGCGCATTCTGATCGCATTTTCCAGGGCCTCGGTGGGTGGTAGCCCCATAGCCTCTTCCAAGTGACGCTTGGTCTTCATGATGGACCTGTGCGTGGGGTCGCCTTTCATTTCAAGCGGTAGTAAGGTATACTGTTCATAGATCGCCATGGCTGTTTTCCTGATGCGGGGGCGCATTTGGGTGTACGTCTGTTGTAAATTATCCTCTCCGGCGTCCTCGGTCGCTGCAGCGTACGTATTGATAGCTGCTGTCACAATACGATCCCAGAAGGTAGGTTCTGCCTCACTTTCCACGGACGTAGGCTGACTATCTGAGGTCAAGCTCTCCGTATCACTAGATAGACTCTCAGCAATCTCTGTTTCGGTATCAGTCGATACACTCTCAGCAGTCTCTGTATCAGCATCCGCCTCAACGGACTCAAGTCAATAGTATAATAAATATTGGTTCTAGGGGGGCACACCTACAATAACACTGGTGAAAACCCAGACTCCTACTTGCCCGTTTATGTTTTTCTAGGTTATCCCTAGTATTCATTGTTAAGTATCTGCGGGTGCAAGTTTCGGGTTATTTTAGGTCGAAAATTCTTATTTCTGACCAGCGAAACCCTCATCAGGGAGCCTACGCATTGACCGATATGGTCAGATTTTTGCCTTTTTCAGTATTTCACTGATGTTTTTACCCCGCCTATAGCATAATTGTGGCTGGTTGGTAAAGTTTACGGCATGTTTGTGAGCTAGTATTTCTTCAAGATCCTTTTCAGCCATTTCGTGTATGGATTGAAAGTCGTTTTGTAACGCATACGTCGTAACAGTACAGACTTATTCTGTATGCCCTCGTTCCTCTTGGGGTATTTGTTTTTGTGGGTAATTTCCGAGGTAGAGTATCCTCTCTCTTTGAGCTTTTGCTGGAAGTATTCTGACTGGTCTATGTAGTCTGCAGTACTCTTGCAGTTTCGTATATATATTTTTAATTCTCCCGTATTGTGCCGATTTAATGTGTAGGTATTTGTAGGTTTCGGATAGCTTTGTTTAGCATTTCACATCAAGTATTGAGTCCTTCGAATATCTTTTCCCCCTTGAAAACGGCAATGTCTAGATAATTCGCCTTGTTTTCAGATATTTCATACGCGAATTTCAATAGGGGATGTGCGTTATTAGCCATCTCAAAGAAACTCTCAGCTACGGCTTTAATTGCCTGTAGTAGTATGACGCCATCACCCCAGATAGTTTGTGTAACATAATCATTTCTTTGTGTGGGAATATGGCAATTAGCTGATTGATATGCTTGTATATCGCTATATCGCACAGTTCCAGGGAAGGGACTGCTCTCCGTGATGCTCCGACAATATGTCTGAAGTGTTAGTCCTGAAACCTGAATTCTTTCTTTTCAAGAATCAGTCGTGCTATTTCAAGCAACAGATCGATGGGAGGTTTTTGGACATTATAATCCATGTTTTGTAGGTAGTCAGATCACTTTTGAGTGCTTCTCGGATTTCATTGGATCCGAGGTTTCTGTATAACGAGGTAATCGTACAGCTGTCTTTGCGCTCCCACTATGTAGTCCTTTTTATAAGAATTACGGTGGTATTGTTTTTATCAGCTCGTCCTTCTGTGCACAAGATTATATTCTTTGTGTTCGAGAAAGCGAGAAAAATAACGGCTGGTTTTAGCCTTCTTCTTTAGTTTCCGTCTAGCCATATTGTCTATGGGTAGTGCATATCTCTCCGTGGCTTTGTGCTTTGAGCCGCATATACCGTTGTCTTGATAAGAGACCTCGGCCTCCATTGTCATATGGTTTATCTGCATGTGCTAAACAAACCAGCAGGTACTTTGTTATTGCGCCATATTGCCCATATAATATCATCTCTTTACACGGCACAAAGCCACGGAGAGATATTCACTACCCATAGACAATATGGCTAGACGGAAACTGGAGAAGAAAGCTTAAACCAGCTGTCAAATTTCTCGTTTTCTCAAACACACAGAATATAATCTTGTGCACAGAAGGACGTTAGAAATCAATGCAGCTAATGCAGTATGAGTCTGACATACAAGTTAATTATACTGTGTCAGTCTGAATACTACATTATACATGTTTATTTTAATACATTCTGAGAGGTGCGATATACACTTATTCGCCTACACTGTACTGAACAGACAGCTGCGCTTTTAATACAGGCTCGCCAAATCGAGAATATATATTTATCTCTGTCTCAATCAGCCTATACACTGGCTGTGCCACACTGATGGGTAAACTGACCGGAGCTTGAGCAAAAAGAGGGGATTGCAGCAAACAATGCAGCCCTGTGTGAGCGCCAAAATTATCCAATGAGATTCACCAAAGAGTGGACCAATCAGCGCACACCAGAAACATTTCTGTCCTATCACAGAACACCTGCTAGGTATATAGCCTATACATTTGCCAATGCCCGGCCATCTCTTTACACGGCACAAAGCCACGGAGAGATATTCACTACCTATAGACAATATGGCCAGACGGAAACTAAAGAAGAAGGCTATTACCAGCCGTCATTTTTCTCGCTTTCTCAAACACAAAGAATATAATCTTGTGCACAGAAGGACGAGCTGATAAAAACAATACCACCGTAATTCTTATAAAAAGGACTACATAGTGGAAGCGCAAAGACAGCTGTACGATGGTATACATTATACCGACATAAAATCCATGAATATGGAAAACACCATGAAAATGGTACGGTACTACAGACAGTCGCTAGGTTGAATGCTAGTGGGGT
This sequence comes from Hanleya hanleyi, assembly GCA_036873755.1. Lineage (NCBI taxonomy): Eukaryota > Metazoa > Mollusca > Polyplacophora > Lepidopleurida > Hanleyidae > Hanleya > Hanleya hanleyi. Next base: position 1,197 of record JAVTVY010043651.1, on the reverse strand, counting down.
TCTTAGTCAGAGACTTTGAATTTTCTGCTGAAAGTTTCGACCAGGAAGCCTACACCATATCTCCTACCAATAATACATAAGGTAGAAGAGGCTATTAAAAAACTTGATCCTGTAAAACCTGAGCTACCTCAACTACTGAAAAACTAGGGCGCTACCTGGATTTCTTCTTATCCCCATCGTGCGGGAACGAGAAACCTACTCAGCCGATACTTCAGTATTCATCAATGAGATTGAACAACGTCGGATACCAACTGATACGTTACTTATTACGTATGACATTACCTCGTTATACACGAACCTCGGATTCAATGAAATCCTAGAAGCACTAAAAAGTGATCTGACTACCTATACGAAAACATGGATTATAATATCCAAAAACCTCCCATCGACCTGTTGCTTGAAATAGCACGATTGATTCTTGAAAAGTATGAATTCAAGTTTCAGGACTAACACTTCAGACATATTGTCGGAGCATCACGAGGAGCAGTCCCTTCCCTGGAACTGTGCGATATAGCGATATACAAGCATATCAATCAGCTAATTGCCACATTCCCACACAAAGAAATGATTATATTACACAAACTTTTCGGGATGATGGCTTCATACTGCTACAGGCAAATAAAGCCGTAGCTCAGAGTTTCTTTGAGATGGCTAATAACGCACATCCTCTATTGAAATTCACGTATGAAATATCTGAAAACGAGGCGAATTATCTAGACGTTGCCGTTTTCAAGGGGAAGCGATATTTGACTGACTCAATACTTGATGTGAAATCCTAAACAAAGCTAACTGAATAAGCACCACAGGGAGCAGTCCCTTCCCCGGAACTGTGCGATATAGCGATATATAAGCATATCAATCAGCTAATTGCCACATTCCCACACAAAGAAATGATTATATTACACAAACTTTTCGGGATGATGGCTTCATACTACTACAGGCAAATAAAGCCGTAGCTGAGAGTTTCTTTGAGGTGGCTAATAACGCACATACTCCATTGAAATTCACGTATGAAATATCTGAAAACGAGGTCAATTATCTAGACGTTGCCGTTTTCAAGGGGAAAAGATGTTCGACTGACTCAATACTTGATGTGAAATGCTAAACAAAGCCAACTGAAACCTACAAATACCTATACAGCAAATCAGCACATTACGGGAGAACTTAAAGATATGTATACGAAACTGCAATAATACT